>CM047878.1:8456084-8618872 GCA_026212405.1 Petrea volubilis
GAATTTGGCATAAAGTCTCCTCTCTCTCAGGGTTTGGAGAACTATCCTCAAATGGTCCTCATGATCTTCTCTAGACTTGTAATATACAGTATATAATAGTACGACGAATTGGTCTAGTATGGTTGAAATACTCGATTCATTAAATCTATGAAGGTTGCAGGTGCATTAGTCAATCCGAAAGGCATGACTACAAACTTGTATGACCATATCTAGTGTTAAAGGCGGTCTTAGGATGTCTTCCTCTCAAATCCTCACTTGATAATAACCAAACTTCAAATCCAGCTTAGAATTTACTGAAGCTCCTTTTAATTGGTCAAATAATTCATCAATATTGGGAAGAAGGTATTTATTTTTGATAGTAATTTGGTTAAGGGAACGGTAGTCAATATAAAGCCGCCACGATGCATCTTCTTTTGATAGTATGTATTTTTACCTAGTTTTAGGCCTCAATTATATCTTATTTTGATTAACTTTGGATCTTAAATGGGTTTAAAATTTCACAAAAGTAATTTTTACTTGCCATAGGTGAAATTGATAAAAACGAGTTAAAAACGGGCCAAAAGATGGTAAAAGTGCAGAGGGATATCGTACAAGGACGATGAGGGCTAAATTTAGGAATAATCATGTTCGTTGCACAGGCGTGCTCACGTCTTATGGGCTGAAATTCCTATGCGGGAATGGAACAGAAGAATCTTGATATGGCAAGAGTTCAACTTGGAAACAAATTCCCTCTTGCCTACGCTCTTAGGATTTGCCAAAGAGTATCGTAGCCTGCTTAGGAATTTGGTCTAGGATTTGAACCTTATATATACCCGATTGTATCTTATTATTAGACATCTTGGATTTCAATCTTTTATTCTAGTTTAGTTTTAGTCCTTAATTTTCAGCTTTTATGTTTGTATTGTTATTACGGTCATGCGTGGCTAAACCACTTTATTCAGTCAAGGAGTAATTCGAGCCAATATTTCTTCAAGGATTGTAAGAATCTAATACGTTGATTGTCTTTTGATTTTATGCAGTATTTGTGTATTTTTCTGTGCTTTTTGGGAAAACTCCATCTCTTATTGTTGTTTTGTCAGTTGTGCAATTAAGGTCCATTGTTCAATTAATTTAACTTTATAGTTCTAGTTGAGGAAATCAAATCCGTAATTGTTTGATTGAATCAACACAATGGAAAGTAGTATAATTCGTTATACTACGAAAAATACACAATCTACTTTTGAGCAACCCACGTCTGTAGGTTTGTTGGCTAGGATTTGGGTCTTTCTAGTTTTTAATGCTGTTACGGGTTAAATCCTATCGTTCGACTAGGGTTATTTGTTAATTAGGGATTATTCATAGCGTTCGCATGTCTAGTCTATTATTAAGGAAAGACTAGGTTGGACGAGTTCTTTGAAGGCTGTAACCAATCTATTGCATAAATTAAAAGCTATTTTTGAATCAAAGATCAATCCATGAAAATGTTGTGCGAAGAATTACCTTGACTGAGTCTTTATTCTTATAGATTTTCCTTTTGGTTTCTTTCTTGTATTAACTTGTCAATCAAAACCCCCTTGTTTTACTTTCTTTTTTAATGCTTGGTTATCTTAGAAAGTGGTCGATAAGTTATTCCTTGTGGGATCAACTCTTCTCACCCTATCTATAAGTTAATTTTGTAGTTAGAGGAGTAGGATTTATTTTTGGTGGATTTGACACCCATCACTTTTGATGAACAAAATCGGGGCTCCCCGCAGAGATGAACTAGGGCATATAAGGCCTTTATTTGGTAATTTTTGCAGTTGGGTTTTAAGATCTTTTAACTCAGCAGGTGCCATTTGATATGAAGTTTTGGAGATTGGCGTTGTTCCAAGTAATAATTAGATCACAAAATCGACTTCTCAATGTAGAGGTAAATCTTTTAAATCACTGGTGAACACATCAGGAAAGTCTTTTATTTTAAGGACGTCTTCTATCTTTTCTTATCTTCGTGTTTATTTAAGACATAGGCTAAAAATGCCTAATGCCCCTTTTTGAGTAGTCGGTAGGCTTGTAGGAAGAAGATAATGGGTATTGAAAGCGAAGGTTTATTTCCGACTATTTCGACGATAGGCTGATTAGGGAACCATATCGTACGGTTTTATTATAACAATCTACCTAGGCATAGTGAGACGCTAACCAATCATACCTAATACAACATCAAAATCATTTATAGGTAATAAGATCAAGTCGGCGCTCATTGCTCGATCACCCATCCTTATCTCGCAATCTCTATACACTAAGTTAGTTTTCCATAAGTTTCTAAGGGGCGTTGACACCTCTAATTCATATGATAAGACTTTGGGCTGAACTTTTAAACTACAAGAGAAATTCAAAGATGTATACGAATGCGTAGATCCAGGATCTATTAATACTTTAGCAAAATGTTGGTAGATGAAAAACATACCTTCCACTACTGTAGGTTTTTCTATTTCAGATTGACTCGTTGCAAAAACTTTTTCTTGCACCTTGGGTTTTCCTCCTCGATTCCTATTCTCCTTAACAATCCTTGTTGAGTTTGACACTTGAGTTGTGCTGATCTGAGGCAATTTGAGATATAATGTCCGCTATTCTCACACTTAGGGCACTTCTTTGCCTTGTGCCAATACTAATCCGTCGTGTGATTGGGTTTTCCACGTTGGCTGCAATTAATGTTCCCTCGGATCGGAGGTCCATTAAAATTACCCTTATTGCCTTGAGTGTTGAACCTTGCCATCCTATTTTGTCCACCCATCACTTTCCTTCCTTGTCGTCCTGCATTTGGCGCTCGAACAAAAATGGTTTCTCTTTGTTGTTATGGTTGTTGTTTTGGTTCTCTAGGATCGTAGTGATTGCTCAAACACTGTTGTGAACCGATCTTCTTGATATTCAGTATTGCTGTGAGTCCATTTTGGTGCCATCGATATCCAAAGGAAAACAAGTTAACTTAATAACAATACCACCACCATAAAATACTTACTCTTTATATAGATGATGGCAACACATATATACACCCAAAAGACCATTTACCATCTATGCGTCTCCTTAGTCATATATTTACAAGATGTAGTACATACTAGCTAAGTCCAAATATAATAACATAGCATTATTCTATTACTTATCATAAGTCATACCCTCACATAACTCATTATCATTCAAAATACTATATAGTCCCCAGCAACCTAATCAAGGTTAATCGGGTAAAAACTAGTTCCTATGTCAAACTCCATAGGAGTCGGTTCAACAGGCACGGGTGGTTTGAGATATTTTGCTGCTAGACTCATCAAGTCTACTCTTCATGTGAACTAACTCTATCAGACCCTGGTATTTACAGTGGACTTCCTCAATGTGCTTTTGAGCATCGTCAAGGCTAAGCTTCATAAAATACAAGTCGTCATGCAACTTCGTATTTTCGTCCCTAAGCTCCGCGAGTTCCACAAGTAATTCATCGACAGTAGGCACTCTAAATGAAAAGCTTTGAGCTTCATGATTATGACGTGGCCTAATATTAGATGATTCCCCCGAGTGAGCCATCCTACACAACACTGTAAACATAAGTTTTAAAATATATGAAAGCTTAGGTCTCCCAAAATCTTGCTTTGATACCACCTATAACGACCCCGTTTCTAAACACAAGAAGTTTATCTAAATATGTTTAAGACTTCGAAATGGGTACAAATTTACAAAAGGTCATTTACAACATTTTTTTCAAAATAACAAAAGTATCACATAATAGGATATTCTAAGTGAAAATTTCATAAAATTTCTCGTGCTTGTCTACGACTTGAATCGCCGCGCTACCTTCTATAAAAAAAATAGGCACATAAACATAATCAACATAATTGTTGAGTAGAAATATTTACAATCACATAAGGTGGGTATGTGAAATTATAGCACATAGCCACAGAATTTTTCACACAATTCTACCTTTTTAGTCACCTTTAGTGACTACTTTATAGCTCCGATCTTGATCATTTAATTCATAATCCAACCTAATACTTTATTTACCACCAATCTCAACCTAGCATCTTCGGTGGTCATATCCCGAGTATACGCCAAATTTCCTATGACCCCCCCGTATGTGGAACATTCCGTCCATGTATGGAGGGATTAGGAGATGGAGAGCTGGAACTCTTATACCCGGCAGCTCCAATAGCATGTCCATGCGGAACTCAGTTTTCTCTAACCCGTCACGTTTGGGCCCGTCACATATTTCAAGTTCACATTAGCACATAATTCATGGAAGTCTTGCTTCCATATTTAATAAAATTTAACAATATATAACACACCCATTATATATATGTATATTCGCATACATATAGGTGTATAAATATATATGTACTTTTAATAAAAAAATTTAAAGTTAGCTACTGAACAAAATATATCTTTACCCACTTAAAACATATCTTGATTAAAACTACATAAATTTAGTAAACCATATATATTTTGATAAAACCATGTTTGATAAATCTTCAATTACAAAATAAATAAATATAGAATTAAATATCATTTGATAAAACAAACTTAATTTCAAAATAAACATAGTTTGATAAAACTTTCTTAACATAATTATATATTTTTATAAAACTTTTATTCACCAACTACATATAAACAACTAACACAACTCCACAAATTAATATATTTCCACAAACTAACATATTTTAGAATTTTACATATTTTCAACCAATAGTCATTTACTCACATAATTGATCATAGAATCACTCAAGAAAAACATAATCATATAATTATCCATCTACTAAACATAGTTAAAAATATGAATATGGTAACTAAAACAAGCATGAACCATGAATTAGCATGATTCTATTATGAATACGCATAACTAGCTACTAACATACTAAAATTCATAAAGACCAACTATTCTAGCATAAATCATGAAAATCAAAATAACTCAATTTTATAATACTTATGAGATCATAATTATTTCTACCTTCTTCAGGTGTTTTCTAACCAGAGAAGTATAGATACATGAGTAAATATGTGTAGTTAAAGAAGGAAAGGTATATAAGTATTTAAGGGAGATATATATATACGTGTGTATATATATATATTTATAGATATAGATATATGAGGAAATATATGCTAAGAGGATTTTTAGAAGAAAAATTGGATGTATATAAATAGAGAGAGAGGGGGACGGTTTTGGTGATCGGGAGGGGAGGAGAAATGTGGTTCAATCTCTAGTTATAGAGTTTACGATTGTGAAATAGAATTATTAAATTAGTATAAATTAATGTAATGATTAGATACATACAACTAAGTATTACTAATAAATGTGTTCATCCAACTAATCAAGTCTATATTTTCATGGGTGTTAGTCTACGTTGATGACTCAAATGCTACATGAATGGAAGTGTTCCAAGAATTAAGGTACATTAAATGATGGAATCTCTTATCTTGAAATATTGGAGAAACACACACACACACACACACATATATATATTGCAATTAATATACAAACATATAATTATATAGACCTATATATATATATAAATATGTATATATATACCTATATCTATAATAGATAAATTACTATATATATATATATATAATAGACAAAAATTGGAAAATTAATTTTTTTAAACTTTCTATAGAATTTTCACCGAAATTTGAAAATTTAATTTGTTTTAATTTTTTTATATTTTCAGTAGAAATTTCTGCAGAAATTTATCCAAAAATTGATATCTTTATTTATTTTTATTTTTTTAAAATTTTTGGTAGAAATTTTCACCAAAGTTCGGTTGAAAAATACAAAAGAAAAGTACTTTTTTATTTTTTAAAAATTCGCCAAATTTTTGCCAAAATTTTTTGGAGGAATATTTCACAAAAACAAAATCACCAAAATTTTCTCTTTTTTCTTGTAATGTGCATTGGCTTTTTTTTTTTGTCTTCAATTGTTTTTATTGGTATTAGTTGTCGACATATCTAATTTATTTATTGTTGTTTATTTTTTCCTTTTGGATTTTACTATTTCACTTTGTGGTTCATTATATATAATTTTTGTGCATATATATTATAGATTTTATAGTCACAAGCCAATATATTTATAATTCTTAAAATTTTTATAAAATTGTTAAATTTGATGGATTATATTTAATCGTTGATCAAAGAATTGTATTAGTTAATTTGATTTCTCATATTTTTGTTTTTCATCATGTTTCGGAATATTTTCCTTCAAGAAAATCTAAGAATTTGAATATAGACACAATACTAATCTTTTATTTTACCTTTTGGTGTTGCTTTTTTCCTCCTCTTTTATTTTTCTTTATTTGTTCTACAATTTTCTTTTTCATTTTATGAGTCACTCTACTAATAAGAATGAAAATAAAATATAATGATTTAAATAATAGTAAGATAAAAACTAAGTAAATAAAATATATTACCTTTTCCTTCTTTATTTTCAATGATGTTCATGTTAACAAATATTAGAAGTGTAACAGTTATGTTTCAAAATAATCTTTTTTTTATTATACCTTTATTAAGTTGGAATATGTTGTTTGCGCTCAACAATTAACATGGAATTGGAGAATAAATATATTTAAAATATTATAAGAGGTTCTCATGATAATATTAATTAATAGTCATTCTTTTCATCTATCCTACTGTTAATCTATACTACATATTTATCTATCCTATAATATTTTGGTTACTTATTGACAACATACGTATCTAAGTGAAAATAATGGAAGAGTTGATTGTCCCGAATTTCAAATGCCCGGAGCCTAGTTGGAAAAATTCAAATTTGAAGGACCCAATTGATACAGTGTGGACTCAACTGAAAATAACTGGAAATTGGGGGATCAAATATAGGCGATGTAAAACCTAGGGGCTGAATTGCATATTCTGAAAAATAGCCCTTTTCTTCTTCGTTGTACAGAGAACACAACACGTACACATACCTCTACATTAAAAAAAAAGAAAAGAAAAGATGCATATCAAACCATAAACACACAATTAACCATAACCTAGTCATTTCTCGACTAAATCACGTAAACAAATATATCAAATCAATTGGTGATATCCATGCATAACCATAACCCATTCATTTCCCGATGGGATTTTCGAGGTGAAGCTAATGGTAAACTCAATTTCCAACGAGGGCCGATAGTGGTGGTGAAATTGGGCTTGAAAATCACGGTGGCTGGTTAGGGCTCCGACGGGTTTCTCTGAAATTAAATCCAATTGAACGGGGGTCTGATGAAGACGGGCTCGGAGAGACAAATGAGTTGGTGTAGGGCTTGATTATGCTAGTAGAAGCGGTGTGGAGGTCCGGCGGTGTTCCAGCTGCGGCCCAGCAGCAGCTCCGGTGGTGCTCGGGCAGTGTGCTCTTCTAGACACGAGGGACCAGATTCGTTAGGTATTCCATCTATTGGAAGCTTGGTTGAGGTTTAGTAAGCTAAATTCTTGGTTAAGTCATATATGCCATGTATTTTTAGCTTGGGATTTGTACAAGGATATGAGTCACTGACCTAAAGAAAGTAATTAGGTGTCTATGCATGCAACTTGAGAAATGTATACAAAGATTAATCAGAACCAAAAACCATATAGAAGATGACAAGAGAAATGAATAAATAGAGTTGGCTTTGATATATATATATATATATATATTAAAAAGCATGAAATTATGGAATTATTAGCGAGAATATTCACAATGCATTTACCAGATTAGCACACAAGATCCTCTATTTCAAATAGTATTTCATCTCCTATTCCAATCTATGGATATATGGCAAGTGTATAGATCCCAGACCAAGTGTATAATATAGGAAGTAATTTTATACACATGGCATGAATGTGAATTATGAAATAGGAGATGAAGCACTATTTTAGAATAGAGAATACCATCCAACCAAATTAGATGTTTAAAGAGTTAGAGCTTAATAACTAAGGATCATGAGAGGGCATTAATTGAGTAGATATTGGCAAGGAATGATTGGCAATTGTACAATGGATTAGGTGTATTTGTTAGTTTCACATAGGTCCCAGGACGTGTACACAGTGGAATATCAAAAATTTTATTTCAAACATATAATATATTACATGCTAATCATGTTGTCTCGTGACTATTGTGGCGCGGATCTCTTATGCAAATTACATAACCAAATTTTTAAATGAGTTGAGTAATTTAATTACTTTTTAGCACTCCTATTGTCGTAGAGAATAGTGCGTATTCAAATATGCGATTCACATTCTCGGAGTATCACGAACGGTTCGCACTTTTGTAGGCACATTGACCGCACCACGGGTTTAAATTCCATGCAAGACTTGAATTTAGGTCGTAGTGTATATGAATTTTTATACTAACACTTAGTATATGGGGCTATGGAAAGAGGGTGGAATTTTAACTTATTTTGATTTATTATTTATAGATTAAATAGTAAACCAAAACCTAATAAAAACAAGTAGTCAAAAGGAATGACTTTGGTGGAGAGAATAAAGACAAAGAAAGCTCTTTTCTTTTCTTTTTCTTGTTGTCCATGAAGTGCTCGACCATGGGATATTTCTACCCCTTCTTGTGGCCGAGCCAATGCTCAATTTGGAGTCCAATTTGGACTCCTCTTATTCTCCTCCAATTAATTATTCATTATCCTTCTTGATATTTATTAACTGCTAGAATTCATCTTTTAACTAGAAGACTTATCTAATAATCTCATAGTCAAATTGAAATCCTAGAATTAAATTGAAACATTAAATTAATTCAAAAATTAATTTAATTCTAATTGCAATTTAATCCCCAAATTAAAATCATATTTTTATTTAGTCCTTAATTGAAAACTTATTTCAATTTAGTTCTTAAATTAAATCCAATTTCAATTTAGTCCTAAATTGAAATCTTATTTCAAATAATAAATAAATTGAAAGCAAATTGAAATTGATTTCGTTAATTGATTCTTAATCAATTAATTCCCAACTTGATTCCGCATATCCATCAATTTAATGAGATAGTTCAACTGAATTAGCTCTCAATTCAATTGATCTCATTAATCAATTCAATTTGATTAATCACTATTAATCAATTCATTTACTTAGGTGCTTGGTCAACTATTGTGTGTGGCCCCTTAGGTTCACCAGTCGATTAGCGACTGGCTTGCATTCAAATCAATATTTTAGACAATAAAATTATCTATGATTAATTAAACTTCTTTAATCAATCACCATTTTATTAGAACCCTTTCTAATTAATGGTCCCCATCCATCGTGGTTGATGTCTTACAACAAGCCTACGAATACCTTGCCAATAGGTGAAGTATTAGCGCGAACCTTTCTACTTATGACTTACCGTGCAAATACAGAACCTTCGTTGTCTAGTTTTTCGATTGAGGTTTAGGATATGGGACTTGAGAAATCATATCAACCTTAATTCTCATAATTCTTTGCAAGTAGTCCATTTGATAATTGACTTAGACAACTCATTTTCTAATCATTGTCCTCCACTTTGCGCAACGATTTAAGTGGACTAATTACAATAGAATATATGGAAAACTCACTCCCTCAACTAGGCGAGTAACAAATCCTGTATTGACTTTCACTAGTCTCCATATATGGAAGACCTATACCCAACATAAGAGTACTAAGACTCGCCATGGAGCCGACACCTATATCAAAGTATAAATGCTCATATACAAGACTACTATGAAATCTCAAGTCTAAGGATTAGTTAAAGCACGTTATAATTAAGCTTCAAAAATTTCGTAATTCTTTTATTCCCATTTAGGAGTTCCATTTGAGAACCTCAGTGAACGCATTCCCTAATGAGCACCCATTTATGCATACGAGTGTCACTACACTCTATGTCCATGAAACAAGACATCCTCCCATTTGAGATACGTCATAAATGCAAGTCTTTTAGCGAGTCAAGTTGATACCCCAGTCTCAATTAGACTCAACGAATTGGAGTAATTTTGATCACACCTTACAGACTTGTTTCAAGACTTCCATCTCTACACGAAGCCAAGTCCTATAGCTTAAATGTGATCGTGGAGATTCAACCACATACATTAAGTACAAATAATATAACTAATGATATGTGATGAAGGTGGCCATAAAGTATGAAACTTTTAATTTATTATTTAATCAAATAGACTGTTTGATACAAAGAGTAATCAACAAGCTAAAATATATTGGCTTGCTGGGCACTACTCTAACAGTATTATTAGACTTAAACTCAATAAATAAATGATAATTGGTACAGAACTAGGAGATTTGGACTTAATGTCTATAATGAACATGAAGGGAAATTGTCATACAAAGTTCAACCAGAGAGCTAGTTATCATTTACCTCTGTGATCAATTCATATTTAGCTTAAACTTCATAAAGGAATAAAGCATATTGAGCTTTGGGTACTGGAAAATTGTGTTAAATGTGTTGTGAGCTTGATTGTGCGATTCCAAGATTATGAAACAATTAAAGGATAACTTGTATAGTTGAAAAATGAGTTTATGGTTCGCAACGGTATGTGATGATACCTTGCCAGATAGTAATCGTGTAATACACTTAGAGTGCTATTGAGCTAAAGATCGGGAATGCTTTAAGCGGCTCGTAGATAGATAACCTTTAATAAGAACCACTATAAGAATTATTAGTTCTAATATGTCAGATGCACATGACTTGGAAATATGTCACCTAGTTGATTTTGGTATCTTATGAAATTATAGGTGAGCTTGCTAGGTAGAATACTATGAAAAAAAGTGATTGCAA
Source organism: Petrea volubilis (assembly GCA_026212405.1). NCBI lineage: Eukaryota > Viridiplantae > Streptophyta > Magnoliopsida > Lamiales > Verbenaceae > Petrea > Petrea volubilis. Next base: position 8,466,796 of record CM047878.1, read on the forward strand.
GCATCATTAAGCACGAACAGCTCAAGCACGACCAAATAGTTAAGAATATCTCTAATTGTTTTCCATTGTATACTGTATTGGATTCTTGTCCGATATTTTGTACTATTGTTTTGTAAAACCCCTTGTGTATCGAATTATTTGGGGCTTGCCGCCCATTCTATCCCTATCGTATTTGTGTCTGATTTCGTATTGTTGTTTCGTAAAACCTATTGTGTATTGTATTAATTTGGGCTTACCGCCCATTGTAAACTTGTATTCCCATTCTTTGCCGATTCTTTCGTGTGTTATACTGTTTAGGGGTTGCCGTCCTTTTTCATATGAGATTATTGATTTTAAACTCAGCAATGATATGAAAATAGCAAAGAATTTTTGTATCACAAAGTATGCACATTGAGAAATTATAACTTAATTATCGATATTGACTTTATTGAAAGTGTTATCAATGAAAATATCCGCACTCTATTTTTTTGAGTAAATGATTTTGATATGATAATGATTTGGTTGGATAGAGGCCCGAAATGGGTCAAGGAAGCCAAATGGCTCGAGGGATCCATATGGATCGTGGGGCCCGAAAACCGATCGAGGGAACTGAATGGCCCATGGGATTCGTAAAGGATCTCAGGACCTACAGTAAAGCCCAAAGGTGAAGGCTCTTTAAGGGTTGGCTACCTAGGAGAGTCGGGTTATAAGGTGGAACCATACTTTCAATATAATTTTTGAAGAAATGGAAAATTTGACTTCGATATAAATCATTCTAAAGTGCTTCTGTCTTATTAATTAGTTTGTACGGTGTTGTTCCAAATGATTATGAGTCTTTGCTTAAGTACTTTCGTTGTTTATCTTAATGTACCCCTCACCTCTCATTGAGTCATTTTGACTCACCCTCTCGTTCGTTTTGTTCTACTCTTCAGATTAAGGTAGCATTAGGCTCATCTAACAATAGAGGTATGGCATCACAAGGAGGGGTCCTATAGTTCTCTTTTGTAGTAATTTGTCAAGCCTGTCGCTAGTCTATGGTTCTAGTGACCCAATTTTTTATAGTGACTGTTATTAGTACTTTGTTTGTTATGCATACTGTTGTGGGTCCATGGTCATCTGATGTAAATAAAATCATATAGTGATGTATATATTGCAACAAGGATTGTTAGAGCACGTGTTATGGATAGCCATGGGTCTATGGCTATATTTGAACTTGTACGTAGGTGTTTATACTTTTATATCATTTGAGAAGTATTTGTCTAAAATATTGGGTTTACATACACGTGTAGTAGATTTGGTACCCTGTATGTATTTGTAGTTGTAGTTACGGTGGCTCAAGGTGTGTAACAAGATGTGACCCAGACATTGGGCGATAGTTATATTTTTGTGACATATGGCACTTATAGTATCAATGTATACTCTAATGGGTTTGGAGTTCCGATATTTGGTTTAGGTTTGAATTTTTGGATTTTAATGTTATTATTTTTGAAATATTGGATTATACAAATCAGCTCTCACTTGATGGCCGGTCTAGGGTCTCCCGCTTCGAATTGAGGCGTTACGTATATTATATATAATGCAGCAGGTTATTATGTTTATTGCATTCAGTCTTTTTTAGCGAATTGACTAAATTCACCCTTAAGTTATTTTTTTTTAATCTACCATTCTCTCCTCTCCTCTTTAATGTAAATTACTATTTTTCCTTTTATTATCCTATATCTTCTCTTTTCATCCCTATCTTTATAATGTTTATTTTATCTTTATTTTTATTTATTTATAATTACATATCTATCTTCTATACTATATAAAAGCACCAGGCCCTTATATTAACCGCCTTTGATTTTCTTAAGTGAATTGACTAAATTAACCCTTATTTCTTTTTCTTTTTATCTACTATTCTCTCTACTCTCTCTTCATATAAATTACTATTTCTCTTTCTATTATCCTATCTCTTCTCATCTATCTACCCCGCAGCACTTCTACTCATAACTTATCCAACCCTTTAATGAGGACACATACAATTCTCTTGTTTTTCGAATTCCTAGGTCACCCTCTTCTTTTGGTCTTGTCATAGCTTCCCTTTGTTTTTTAGTAGGTGAATACCCCATAATTCTTTATGGGAACCTCAAAGGAAGGATCTAGTAAGCTTGTCAACAGCCCCACCATATTGAAGAAAGGAGCCAGCTGCATTGAATAGATGAGAACTCATCCATATCTTTATAATGTTTATTTCATTTTTATTTTTATTTATTTTTCATATATATAATTTAAATTTTTTAATTATTATTTTTTGATTATATGGTATAATATAGATTGATATGAATTTTTAATAAAATTTAAATTTTATATTGTTCAAATCTAAATATGTTATATTTTATTTTTATTTTACACACGCATCAAATGTGCTTGACCTGCTCGCATTAATAAAGTGTGAGAATTTGCAGCTAATATTTGAAACTTAGCTACTCTTTAAACCATGGCCGTACTTGTCATTTTCTAATGGATGACTGGTTGTGGAAAGTCGAACAAAAGAAGTACGATTGAAAAGTATGGAAGATTCTTTGTGTTTATTTAGCTACTCTGATATAGGTCTATCAATGGGTAGGGTTTTACCCTATCTGTCACTATTCATTCTCTACTCATACCCTATTCGTACTTTAAAATTTAAAAATCTATCCATACCCTACCCCACCTTAACTCATACTACTTCAAACGAATGGATTAGGGTAGGGCCTTACTCATTCCTACTCATTAGGTATTATTACCCAAAGGGTATTCACACTACACACATATTTTTCTCACACACACACACTACACACACATTTTACACATGCACACATATTTTTCACACACACACATACATGCATGTGAATGTGTGTGTGTTTGAAAAATATGTGCACACATTGTGTGTGCAGTGTGTGAATGTATGTGTGTGTGTGCTGCAGTGTGTGAATGTGTGGGTGTGTGTATGAAAAATATGTACACATATTGTGTGTGCAGTGTGTGAATGTGCGTGTGTGTGTGTGTGCAGTGTGTGAATGTGTGTGTGTATATGTTGTGTGTGAATACACACTCTATGTGCAGTGTGTACATATACATACAGTGTGTGTGAAAATTGTGCTCTGTGTGTATGTGCAGTATGTGTGAAGTGTGTGTGTGTGTGTATATGCTGTGTGTAGTGTGTATACATATATACAGTGTGTGAAAACTATGTGTGTGCAACGTGTGTATGTTAAAATTGTATGTGCAATGTGTGTGTGTGTGCGCGCGCGCACAAATGTGTGTGTATGTGTTAATTGTGTGTGTGAACTTAACAAAAGAACACAATGTCATAAAATGACATAACAAAAAATGATCCAAACCCTACCCTAAAAATAAGGTACACCCAATATACATACCAAATGGGTAAATATTTAAGTAGAATAGGGTAGGGTATAAGGTCTCCTTTATTGGGTATTTTTTGTGTTAGGGCCAAGGTAGGGAAAAACCCTATCCATTGATGGCTAGTCCGAGATAACAAGTATTATTATCTTCACAATAAAATAAATTAGACATGAATGCATCAACAATCAACACTTGAGAAATCTTGGTAAGTGGCCTAAACAAACCTTGAGAATCAAGAGAATTACGGGCAACTCTTGATAAACTGAAACTTTACTACAATTACGCCCCTTAGGATTCATTAAATTACAGATTCCCCAGCCCCCCGCCCATAAGAACTAGAAGCTTTTCTATGGTCACAACCCAACTCCACCAATGCTTCAGTCAAAATGCACACAAATTACCATTATCCCCTGAGAAATTTAAACATCTTACAATTACCCCCATGTGGAAAATCAAAATTACATTTTGCCCCAAATAAAATGCATAGTCAAAACGCAATATAGCAACACCACAGCTGACTCAGCCAAAGATGTTATTTTTACAACAACTAAGAGTTCAAGCTACATATCGTATCGATCGTGGATATGCAGATGTAGACACACACCTGAAGTTGGTGAATTCCAGTCAAATCTTTGCGTAAAATGGGTCAAGTTTTGGTTGCATGTATGTCTGGAAGCATAATTCGATTTACCCAGTGACGACACTGACTATTACAAATAGGAATTCGATGATTTCTTGTGGTTGAGGAACTTTTACTTTGTCGCATGTGGCCTCAAAATCAACACAACAAAATAATCTAAGTCTTGCAATATTTTGGTGTTGTACGTGTGAATCTGATGAAACATGTTTGTTCTCTGTTTTAGGAGGAGAGTAGAGACAAGTTTTTGAGTGTTTTTGAGGAGGAGAGCCTAGATGAGCTTTTGAGTGTGTGTGTGTGTGTTGTGCGTGTGTTGTTTTCTGCAGAGAAGAGGGAATGGTAGGCCTGTCTTGTGACGGTATAGCTGGCAACCGTACAACCTTTTGGAAACTCAGCTCCAGTGACTATTTGCAAAGTCCAGTGGTGAGTAGCCATCGTTCCTCAGTGCACTTTTTTGATTCAAGTTTTTAGACCCATTTGAATCTTAAAGCACTGAATTGTTAAGTTGTACATTAAGTTGTAGGCAAGTAGAACTTTAGAAGTAGTGTTTGCCTATTCCAACTCAATTGTTTTACAGATAGAAGTTTAGGCACAAAACAAATTGTCACTTCGAATCATCAAGATTTCAACTTAGGCGTTCTTGCACATTGGCATGCCCGCACTTTACGCACAAAACTCTTTTCGACTTCACTGGTTTCTGACCGAACTCAGTGACTTCGAACCCTGAGTCACTACACCGAGGTAGGAAGTGCTAAAATTTATACAAACATAATGTAATTATAAGACCAACGAGTAAAGCTTTAAAGAAAAAAATGAAAACAAAAGATGAAATTGAAAAGCTTGATAAGCTCTATAAAGGAATTACTCAAATACGAATCCATCAAAAAAATTGAAACGAAAACAAAACAGAAAGTTCTTAGATTTCAATTGTCATACATGAATTTATATATACAAATAGCTTCTTATAAAATAAATAAAAAAATAAATAAAATACACATGAATTTAGAAACATATATAACAAAAATCTATGCCGAAAAATTTAATAAGTCAAATTAAAAAAAAATATGTCAGTAACTCAGTACTTAAATATGGATGATAAGAACAAAGAGTAAATCTTAAAAGACAAAAAGACGAAACTTAAAGTTTGAAGAAGTCTTGTAATGAAATCACTCAAATATAAAAAGAAAACATAATTTAAAGCACATAAAATGTTATATATATAAATAGATAGTTGTGTGATATACACTTAAAAGATATAGCTGCCCAGCACTACAAACAACATATTTAAAACAGAGAAAGAAAATAAATCAGTTAAATTATATAAAAATTTGAAACAAATAAATTTCAAAAGACAAAGGAGAAAATTAATTAAATTTAAATGATAATATGCCACCTTGAAACATAAAAAAGAGAAATCCGTCTAAGAAAGAAATTTGAACAAAAATAGAGTTTAGTTGTCTTACGAATCTAGAAATATAGAATGGGACAAGTCAAATATAAAAACAAACACGTAACGAATATTAGAAGTGTGGAACTTAATTTATTTGCAACTTTAAAACATCTTAGTAGCCATGTCAAATGAAAAAAATTCTATTTACAACGAATTCCTCTTCTCGCCTACACAAAATTGATGTTGATAAGAAGTGCTAAGGTAATGAAGAAACACCAAAACATGGAATTTGGAGATGTATAAGTAATTATGTTTAGTTTACAATATTTATGATTTCCCTAATTTGCACTAATCATATGGAGTTCCAAAAGTTCCTTAATTCTTTATCATTAGAAAAGTGAGAAACCCCCTTAAACCCAATAAAGTTACTTACATGGACAAAAATAACCTTGAATTTTATAAAAGACTATATTCGCTTGGCCCCTTTTTATGATGAGCTGTTTTACATACCAATCTCTTTACGGTTAAATATTATTAATTTAATGTATAATTTAGTAAATAAAATAACTTTAGATAGTATTTTATGAACCTTTTTTTTAACTTGAATTTTTTAATTAACTTAAGATAAGTTACACTTTATTTTTCACTTTGACTTTAAGTCTATTTTCACAAAAAAAAGGTACAAACATTAAAAAGTAGACCAATTAGTATATTTGAGCTAATATTCCACCGTTCATAAATAAAAGCTATTATTTGTTTTAAACTGGATTTTTAGGTTCTTCTTATTTATTTATTTATTTATTTTTACCTTAAAACTGGCTCATATCCGTCAGGAATGTGGTGGGATTTCCACCATTTTATTCATTCTCAAAAGGTAAAATTTAAGCCTAGGAAAGCTGGGAAATTCTCAAAGCCTATAGAAGTGAACATAACGCGTGTTACTTCCTTTACAATAAAATAAATTGAAAAATTAATGTATAAATAGGAGTACTACTCTCTTTATAAAAATTATAAAATAAAAATTTAATTCAAAAACAATAATGATGTCAAGAGAAAACTCCCGAGTCGATGACATGACAAGTCTAAAATTTAAGCCCTGCAACAAGCGTCTCAAATATCTTGTGATTATAAATGAACAAAGTTGGTTAATTCAATGAAAGCGCCTTCTTTATCGGATGAAACTAGTATTTTGTCTTGTGTCAAGGCATGGTATATAAATATCCGTGTCTCTATGTTTTCATAAGTTTTTATTACAAAAAATAATTTGATAAAAATAAATTAACTATTTTATAACATAAATCGATAAATAAATATATTGAAAATTGTATAATAGTAGAATACTTTTGACCTCAATGTTAATTTTGGTATAATTGAGTCAAGGAAGTTTTTAAAAATTTATGTAGAATCAAAAGTTTTAATAATTACTATTATAGTAAATGATAAATATTGTAAATAAAATATTAATTTGATTTTCAATTAAATTTTAATCCAACTTATTTTTAATATGTTAGCCCTCATGATCATTGTTTTGATGATGATTTGTGATCTAATCTTGTGTGATTTGGTGACTTGATCATGTGTGATTTGGGGAAATCTCCATTCCAGGTTGGGTATATTACCTAAAGAGAATGATTGACAAAATCACAATATAGTCTTAAAGATTCTTACCTTACAAAGAATATATTATTGTCTTACACCCTACTACCAGGATCAATTGCCTTATGCGAGACCAAGACGAAGGCACTATAAATAGGCATCGAGGAACCTCAAGCAGATTGCATCTCATTAACTTTGTTTGCCTCTGCTTGATTTTGAATGAGCCTATTTGTGTATTGATAAACTAAATAAGTGTACTAGTTAGCTAGGGTGCTAAGGACCAAACACATATGTGTTGGTACTAGGCTTCTACCAATTGCACTTTAGTTTTGAGAGTAGTTTGAAAGATTTTGTATCTTTCTGACTTACTATTTCAGTTTGTTATATTCATAATACTAATAAAATACTTTTTACAGGTTCAAAAGCCTAGAGTGAAATATACTTAGGTAGGGGATTAAGTTTCAAACCAACCACTATAGATAATTTTTTCTTGTCTCATTTCTCTTTAAATTATTGTCTGCTTAATTTCTATCCATTGGCATCAGAGCCAAGGGCTCATAAAAAATTCATTTGGTTTAATCAACCTGAGTAAAAAGACCCTATGGCTTTGTTAAACACTAGCATGTATGCAGAGGGACATTCACATACCAGGCCCCTGCTATTTGATGGACAAATTATGCCACCTGGAAGAACCATGTCAAGGAGTATTTATCTCCATCGATTACAAATTGTGGCGCATCCTTACTGAAGAGCCAAAAATTCCTATGAAGGACAAAGGAAACAAGAAAATCCCAAAGATAGAAGATGACATCACGGAAGAGGACGAAAATATTCTCTCTTTGATTGCAAAGCTAAGTATATACTTTCTTGTGCTCTTAACATTGAAAAATATAATAGAGTAAGCAGTTGTGAATCAGCAAAGGACATGTGGGATATGCTGCAAATAACCTATGAAGGGACATCTCAAGTTAAAAATGAAAGGGTGGCTCTTCTCACCCAACAATTTAACATGTTCCAGATGAACCAAGGTGAAAGCATAAACCATATGTATGCTCGATTCATAGAAATTGTGAATCAAACATTCACTCTACGAAAGGGAGTGATAGAGGAAGAACAAGCTCGAAAAATCATCAGATCACCCCCAAGAGAGTGGAATCCTAAAACCACAGCTTATTTTGAAGCCAAAGATTTATATAAAAAGACCATGGCCCAACTTATTGGCTCACTTACCTCATATGAAATGACACTAATTTCACAAGAGAGTCAAGAAAAAAGACATGACTTTGTATTTAATGCCGAGAAAGAACTAGCCCTGGAAAACTTAACTAAAAAATAAATAGAAGATAGACTTGCACGTCTTACAAAATAACTTAGACATTTCTCCACTGTGAGGCACAAGTTCCAAAAGGATTCCAAAAGTAACTATAGAAACCAACCCTAGATGAACCTACCAGGTGTCATGAATGCGGTAAACTAGGGCTGCAAGAGGCTTGACTGTCCAAGACTATGAAGATATAGAGATGATTGCCATTCAAGAAACATGTCAAATCAATGGGATGAGCGTCATCAACAACCTAGTTCTATGACAATAACATGGGATCACTCGGAACCAGAACTCTTTGAAAATGAAGAGATGGTATTAATGTTAGCTTCATGGCAAGTCAAGTAAATTCTTATCCCTTTTCTTCTAAATATTATTCTCAAAACGAAGATCATGAAATACAAGACCAATTCAAAAGCAATCAAGAAAAAATTGAGAAATTATTTGCCAGAAACAAAATTTTTGAAGAAAACCTTATGAAAATTTTGAAAGAAAAATATAACATTCGAAAAAGACTATGAGACTTGTCAGAACTTTTCAAAAATGAAAAGGATACACTTTTGAAAAAAAATGAAGTCCTCTTTGAGGAAGATTCTTACTTGGAAGAGGAAATAACTAAGATTAAACATAAAAGAAGATTTCTTTTAAGAAATAATAGAAACAAGAGATGCTATAGCTATGGTAGATGGGGACATATACAATACAATTGTTTTGAAATCCCAGCACCCAAAACTGTCTAAAATAGGTTCCAAAAGATACCATAACTAACCCACAAGAACCTAGTAGTAGCAGGGTACCTAAAATAAATTAGCTATTATAGGCATCGTCTTCCAAAGCATCCTAGAATAGCAAGTGGGTACTAAACAACGAATGCTCGAGATGGGAAATTAGGCAAACTTTACTCATTTGGAAGATTGCGATGGTGGAAGTTTGATATTTGCAAACAATACCAGAGGAAACATCATAAGTATGGGCACTGTTGGTACCACTAATAGGACCTGCATCAAAAAGGTCTGGTTAGTAAATGTTTTGGAACATAATCTTCTTAGTATCAGCCAACTCTGTGACAACGGATATGATGTTAAATTTTCTCCTAACTACTATCATATTCTTAAAAACGGTCAAGAAATTTTGATTGCAAAGCGAGATAAAAATATTTATTGTCTTCACCTAAAAGATCTCTCTGACTAAAAGGTGGAATGCTTAGCTGTCACTGATGACTCTTGTAACGACCCGATAAAATCCTTTATTTAAATATTTTATATTATACATTGGGTGTCCATTATTTTGATGAATCATTTTTTTTAATATAGAACTATTTTGTGAATTATTGTTTTATAGAAATTATTCTTCGAAAATATGATTTTTATTTGTTAACAAATCAGCATTTACTGCATAAATTTTTAGAAAATATTATAAATTCCAAATATTCTTAAAATTTAATGCATTTAATCCTTCTAAACTCCCAGAAATTATTTAATAGATTATTTTCAACTTTTACCTAGTTTTCCAAGAATTTTTAGTAGTTTTCGAAAAACATTGTCTTTAAGTTCTTAATTTGAAATCTAATTTTTAAAATACTTTATTATCAAAAAAAGATGAAAATGATAATATAAATAAATGATTTAGATTTTATTTGACTTATAAAAATTAATTTTTGAATTTTTAGAATTTTATTTCTATTTTTGGGCGATTTTTGAAAAAAGGGCAAAACAAGGGGTATTTTGGTCTTTTCACTTCTCCAACCCCAAATTTCGGTTTTGCTGAGAAATAAAAATAATCCTTAAATAAGAGTTTTCAGATTTTATAGGTTTTTTTTTTATTTTAGTTGATTTTATTTTATATTTTATCAAAATATCTCTACTAATACACTCTTGAAACCTAGCCTCATACACATATATAAATATATATTAGTGGTGATATACATAGTTACATATACACACACCCATACCCACATATATATGCATGGTGATTAGTAAAGTGAGGTGCATGTATAACCAAACATGTATAATTGTGTGGTAGATGTATTTAAATGAATATAATATGTAGATCTTTGCCTCTAATACTTGGAAGATCAATACACAAGACCTTACACACTCACAATCCTCATTTTTCAGCCATTTTACAGCCCCAAAACCGTGCCCCTTGCTGCCACCCTCACTCTCTCTTTCATTTTTCTTCCAAACACTACACTATCTCCAAACTACTACACTTCTTTGAAGAAACTAAGGTAGGAACACTTCTTTATGCCTTAAGTAGAGGTTTTCTTCTTCTTTCTTGTGAAGAATAGGCAAGATTCCATACTCTTGTGCCCAAGCAATGTAAAAGATTAAGCTTGAATGGCCTAGAGTGAGAGCTTTTGCCAAACATGCCTCCAAGTTGAGGATTTTAGTTATTTTGCCATATTCATGTTACTTTAAAGCTTTATGGTTAGTTTTTCATATTATAACTCTTGTTGGGAGGACGTTGAAGGATGGATACGACCATTGGAGGATAAGGCTGGCGGGAGAAATGTGTTGGCTGTTATTTCGGCCCAAGTAGTTATAAGGGTCACTGTCAGGTGACAAAAGGTAAAAAGTGTGAAACTATATGTGTGCTATGTGTAACTAATATGCACTTGACACCCGAGCACCTTATGTGTATAAAGAAATGTTTCTACTCAACGTATGTTGATTCCGTGTTACATAATGATTTAGATGCTTCCGAAGCTAGCCTTTACGATGATGAGGAGGAGGAAACTTTTGAAGCGTTTTACTAGGAAGAAAGATGTAGGATTTCCGCTGCGTAGAGTAGTTGGTGGTTTTTGCTTTTGCTATGTAGATATAGTAGAACTAGCAACTCGATACTCTCTTTTTGGTTGTACCTTTATGTTTTGTAATTAACAATGCACGCATGTATGTAACCATTAATGATAATAATAATCATAATAATAACAATAATACTAATAATAATAATATAATAATAATAAAGGATTTTCGGGGTCGTCATAACTCTAGCTAGTTATGGCACAAAAGACTTGACCTATTAACTCTGAACTTTTATCTCACATCTCAACACACAAACTAGTGAAAGGTTTTCTTAGAATAAAACTTCCTAAGGACAGAGTCTGTGATGCTGGTGTTAAAGACAAATAAAAAAGGATTTCTTTTAATACCAAAAATACTATAAGTACTTCCAGACCTTTGGAATTACTGCATCTGGATCTATTCGGACTAAAGAAGACACAATCTTTAGGCAGGAGAAGCTACGTTTTTGTCAACGTGGATGACTATACACGATTTACATGGGTATTCTTTTGGCTCACAAAAACGTTGCTCTTAATGTTCTCATTCTCCTTACAAAACATCTTCAAAATGAAAAGGGTTGGGGTATTAAAAGCATTTGTAGTGATCATGGTACGGAATTCGATGAAATAAATTTTCTTATATTTTACAAACAAAACGGCTGTGATCATGAATTCTCTATGCCCAAAACACCCCAACAAAATGGGGTAGTGGAACACAAAAATAGAATTATTCAAGAAATGGCTCCAACCATAATACACGAATGTAATGTACCCATGCATTTATTGGCTGAAGTTGTTAATACCACATGTTACATATCAAATGGAGTGTTCATAAGCCCTCTTCTCCAAAAACCCCTTATGAACTTTGGTTTGGTAGACCACCAAATATTTCATATTTCAAAATCTTTGGATGTAAATGTTTTATTCTAAATGACAGAGACCATTTGGGAAAATTTGACTCTAAAATTGATGAAGTAATTTTTGTAGGCTATGCCATTAAGAGCAAGGCTTACAGAGTTTTTAACAAATGAAAGAACTATATTCAAGAATCAGTTCATGTTGTCTATGATGTAACTAACAGTAAAGCTAAGGAATCCTTGAGCTATGATGTTTCAGATTTTTTCATTCTACCAAAGGAGGTACCGGAGGAGCAACTCAATACCGAGTCTGGTAATAAAGAAGAAGAGTCATCACATGAGGAAACCATATCACTGCAAAGAAAGTTCAAACATGCATCTAGCCATCCGATGGACAAAATTATTGGTGATTCGAAGTCTGGTATCACTACCAGATCCCAAATAAAAGAGAACAAGAATAGTTCTTCCCTCTCCATGTCAGAACCTCATAATACTAGTAAGGCTTTAAAAGACCCTAACTGGACAAAAGTGATGGAAGAGGAACTACCTCAATTTCAGAAAAACTAGGTGTGGGATCAGGTTGAGAGACCAAAGAACCAAACAGTCATATGTACTAAGTGTCGTAATAAATTGAACGAAAATGGGCAGGCAACTCGAAAAAAGGCTAGTCTTGTAGCTAAAGAGGGCATAGATTTTGATGAAACCTACACCCCTATTGCAAGGCCGAAATCTATTCATACGTTGCTAGCATTTACATGTTTTAAAAAATTTTACCTTTTTCAAATGGATGTCAAAAATGCTTTTCTAAATGGGCTCATAAGTGAAAATGTTTTTGTGGAACCACCTCCAGGTTTCATAAACAAGAATTTTTGAAACATGTTTTTAAAATAACGAAAGCTCTTTATGATCTGAAATAGGCACCCCGTGCCTGGTACAAAAGACTTAGCCCATATCTGGTTTCTAATAACTTTTTGGTAGGATCAATTGATCCTACCTTATTTATAAAAAACTAGGACCATGACATCTTGCTAGTACAAATTTATGTGAAATAATTTTTGGCAGCAGTAACATACTTTTTTGCCAAGATTTCTCTAAATGCATGGAATATGAATTCGAGATGAGTGTGATGGGTGAACTCCAGTACTTTCTTGGACTTCAAATCAAGCAGTCAAAAAAAGGCATATTCCTCTGTTATGAGAAATACTTAAACGGCGTGCTTAAGAAATTTCACATGGAGTCTTGCAATCCATTGGCCACACCTATTTGTACTTCTACGAAGCTAGACAATGATGAAATAGGTAAATTAGTTGATGAAAAAATTTACATGGGCATGATTGGCAGTTTCTTATGTCTTACTACAAGTCGCCCCAATATTTTTATGCAACGGCAATCTATGCGCGATTTTAATCGTGTCCAAAAGAATCTCACTTAACAACGGCAAAATGGATTCTTTGCTATTTAAAGGGGACAACCATAGATGGACTCTGGTACCCTACTTTCAACAACTTTGATATAGTTGGTTTTTCAAATGCTGATTATGCAGGTTGCAGGATTAATAGGAAAAGTACCACTAGAACATGCTAGTACCTTGGTAAATGCCTTTTCAGTTGGTCCTATAACAAACAAAGTGTATTAGCATTATCAACCATTGAGATCGAATATATGGCACTAGCGAGTTGTTGCACCCAAGTGTTATGGATGAAACAAACACTAAAAGACTTCGAACACCCAAGCATTGTACCACTACATTGTGATAATACCAGTGCAATCAACATTTCAAAGAATCCAATATTTCATTCTCGCACAAAACATATAGAAATACAACATCATTTAATACGACATCACATTCAGAAAGGTAATATAGAAATTATTCTTATTGTCACCAATGAGCAAGTAGCTGATATTTTTACAAAACCTCTTCCTGAGGAAAGATTTTCTTAACTAAGAAAAAAATTGCTCATTTGTAGTTCATAATCTTTTTAATATATATATATATATATATATAAACGTATCTTATCTTACCTCATTAATACATATGATACCTTATATAACTTAATAAATATTTTATGTATGTTATATGTATCTATATTAAATGTATGTACCTTATATACTTTTATCTATATACATATTTGACTATTTTACCCTATATGTATATACAAACAATGTATCTATTACATCTGATAAGTTTTTGTCCTTTGGCTTTCCATATACATTATCTTTATATATTTATATACCTTATATACATATATATATTTATACATACTTATATATATATATATTGCACTTTTTTGTTCAGAACCCTAATCCTTTCTCTCTCTCTCTCTCTTTTTCATCGTTTCTCTCTCAAAACCCTTCTCCTCACCAGTTATCCCTCAACATGGTCCGAACAAGAAACCACATGCGAAGCTTCGCAAATTGTTCTCACACCCACTGACGTCTTCCCACCTACAACGACGACGTTGAAGAAATACCCATGCCTATCTCCTCTCTGCCACTGGATCCGTACAGATTAGTGCTTCAGTTAGGTTGGATGTCATCGGGCACTCCTGACTCCGACAAGAAAGACTCAAATCATCGATCCCCTACACCAGAGTCCACCATTAAGTCCGACGGAGAGGGACCTTCATCCAAAAATTCTCAAAATGAACCTTGGCAATGACAGTTTAGATGACAAGGGAAAGAGGGGCTGGAATCGAAACCAGCCAAGCAACAAAGAACCACTTTGAACTCATTCACTTTCAAGTTCAAATTTTCGGGTGAAGAGGCAAGTCGCCGATTCAAAAATCTGAGCAAGCGAAAGTTAAATCGAGAAAAGGCAATTCTGTTCAGAGATCTTCCCAACGCACCCACCACCAATTTCATCAATGCCTTACAACGAGACTACTTCTAGGGATTGATCTCCCGGCATATCCAATATTGGCAAAATTGTTTTATGCTAATACTTCTTTTATCTCCGATAATGATAATATCTATGTAAAATCCTATGTTCTTGGAAATCATTTCGAACTCACCATTGAGAAGTTTAATCATTACCTAAATCTTCCTAATGATGGACTGAGATATTTTGGGATCGGGTCTTGGTGTCACAATCCCATATTTGATCATTTTTATATGTTAAAAAATTTTTGGGATGGGGTTGATCACCCTCTGGATCGTGGTAATGGATTAAGGGAACTACCTTTTGATCTATTTTGGTTGCACAAACTTATTTGTGTCTCTCTTCTATCTGCCTCCACTGAGAGTGGGGGTCATTCTACTAACATGAACACCATGTCCTGTTTTTTGTTGTATATGGCTGTGAAGGAGTTTAAGGTACATTTGGGCTATGTTATTTTAAAATATATGGAGCGTTGTTATCTTGAAGAGATTAACCTGCCATATTCTATGCTTCTCACGCATTTCTTTATCAAAGATAGGTTTTTTCTCTCTGACGATATGAAAGAGCCTAAGAGTGCTAGCAAAGTCATCAATATGGCTAGCCTCCATAGGGTGCTCATCCGATTCTTGACAGATAAAAGTTAGCACAAAGGTAAGACTGCATACACCAAAGCTCAACCTAAAGTCAGTGAAGCAACCACTCGGTTGCGCCTGACTAAACCCACTCACAACCCACTCAGTGAAGCAACCTAAAGTCAGTGAAGCAAACACTCAGTGATGCTCTTCTTGCGCTCACAACAACAATCATGAAGCTGATGGAATCCATCGACAAGCTAGCTAATAATGTTGACTCTGTGCAAGCCCCACCAAAAATTTCAAAAGCCTCTTCGGCAAGTTTTTGATGATGAAAGGGGAGAAGAAAAAAGTGAAGAACCTTTTGGCCTTTTTTAGTAATACCCATTCTGCCCTTTTAAAATTTTCTACTTGATCTTTAGATGTTCTTTTGCCATGACTTACTCTTTGATAAGTTGGACATTTAATGGTTTTTTGGCTTACTCTCTGTTAAGTTGATCATTTAATGTTTTTTATGCTTAAATCCTTTATGATACAGTTGGTCTTAAATCTCAGGGAACATTGGTCATATTTGCTTTCATATCCTTTAAGGCACTTTATCATAGTTGTATACTCACATATTGGTTTACTAATAGTATATTCTTTGTGGCATACACTCCTTAAGATGGGGGAGCATCCCTTCTAGTAAACAGGGGGAGTAACATTGTATCACCATCAAAAAGGGGGAGAATGTTAGCCTTTACGATCACTGGTTTGATGATGATTCATGATCTGATCTTATGTGATTTGGTGACTTGATCATGTATGATTTGGGGAGATATCCTTTCCAAGTTGGGTGTATTACCTAAAGAGAATGATTGACAAAGTTACAATATAATCTTGAAGATCCTTACCTTACAAAGAATATATTATTGCTTTACACCCTACTGCCAGGATCACCTATCTTATGCAAGACAAAGACAAAGGCACTATAAATAGGCATTGAGGAACCTCAAGTAGATTGTATCTCATTCACTTTGCTTGCCTCTGCTTGATTTTGAATGAGCATATTCGTGTATTGATGACCTAAATAAGTGTACTAGCTAGTGTGCTAAGGACCAGATACCTCTGTGCTGGTACTAGGCTCCTACAAATTGCACTTTAGTTTTGAGAGTAGTTTGAGACACTTTGTATCGTTCTGAGTTACTATTTCAATTTGTTATATTCATAATACTAATAAAATCCTTTTTACAGGATCAAAAGCCTATGGTGAAAAATATCTAGGTAGTGAATTAAGCTTCGGCCCAACCACTATATATAATAGTGTCTTGTCTCATTTTTCTTTAAATTATTGTCTGCTTAATTTCTATCAAAATACTTGATAATTGTTGGATTTGTTTGGATAAACATGAATCACACACAAATCCACTTATTATTTAAATTCATATAAAGTTATTCCATTTTTGGTCCCATAAGAAATATTAAATTCCAGATTTAGTCGGAGTCGTTTTGCCACATTTAGTCCCATAAGAGTCGTTTTTTTTTTTTTGCCACATTTAGTCCCACCGACAGATTTTTCAATCTCTGATTTTTAAACTTGCTGATGTGTCAGAAAAATTAGACCATGTGGCATCAGTCTTTGCTGAGATAGGAATAAAACATGCTGAGATGGACTTCTTGCTGTGTTTAGGAGGGAATAGAGCACCTGGAATAGGAGTTGGCGGGAAAATTGCCCTAATTTATTCCTAGAAGCCCTAAATTGGGTCATTTTCATAAGAGCTTTCTCTCTTAGCCACTGGGGATAGAAAAAGAGTACAAGAAGCAAACACATCATGGAACGAAAAGGAGTGCGTGACCTCTGTGATTGGGATAAACCGACTGTGTGAAAGGTATCGTGGATGGATGAAAATCCCGATCGAAGGTTCTTTTCTTGCGTTGATTTGAATGTTGGTCATTGTAATTTCTTCAAATTGGATGACCCACCCATGTGGTAGTAGAACATAATTCCAGGACTCCTCTATTAAATTAATAGAATGAGGGATGAGCACCCGAGCTTAACAAAATAATTACTGATTTTAGAAATTTGGAAGCTGAGAACATGGCCTTGAGAAGGAAAAAGTTGTTGATGGCCATATTGGTTGTGTCTTGGCTCCCTATGGTGTTAAGGTTCCTTGGGTGAATGATGTTGAGCAAAGCATGTCTTTGAGTAGGGCTTTTTTTCCCCCTGTGTTATGTATGTATTTTTGGTAGGGGGTGCATTTGTAATTTTCCAAGTACTTTATGTGCATTATGTTTTGTACTTGACAAATGTATGGAAACCCCTATTATGTTTATGAATATGAAGAATTGGTATGCATTGTCTTTTTTGAAGTCTTGGTCTACTTTTTTTTTGGTTATCTTGATCTCATCAAGTTAACTCCAAACAAATCAAGGAAGACAAAATGTTCAATAAATCAATCCTGTTCATAACATATTGAAGAAACCTTGTTGTTCAGAAACCATGTTCAATATACCATATTGTTCAAAATAGGCCAATAACCGTTACAATATATGCAATTAAAATATGTCACATTAATTGTTCAAATCAAAAGGCAATAAATGGCCTACAAATTTTTTAACATGTTCAAAAAAGCTACTTAAACTAGCACAACTACACTGGTGCGTTCTCTTTCTTGGTTGTTTTCTTGGCTTGCTGGCTATTGGCAGTCATTGCCTTACTCAGATTTGTAATTATCACATACTTCTTTCCATCTTTCTTTATCACAAGCACATTGACATTAGTTCTGAGTTGTGGTATTGCTTGAGGATTTGACAAAAATTAATGTTTAAGTCCATACATTGGATGTGGTGCTCTTATTTGGACTGTTGGTTGCATCATCTGGACTTGATAAAGTGTTGGCAAAGGATAGCATGAGGGAGGCATATTCATGATGGAGTTGGGACTCTAACTAGGTAGCTTGCAAGATGGATTTGAACCTCCTTGAGCTGGTGTCCTTTTCCTTGCTTGTTAGTCACAAAAATATCAAGCATTAAAAAAGGATAAAAAATGGATGACCATTTGAAACATACAATCATTTTGGGAAATGGTATATCATCTGACTTTGTTTTGAGGGTTAACCTCCTTCATCAGCATTTCTTGGCCTTTTATTTGTCTGCTTAACAATGATTGAAAAATGATGAGCATTTGAAATTATACAAGATATAACTTAAAATGTAAGAAAAAACAAATACTCACAACACTATTTGAGATGATAGAAGTTGGTATATCTAACCCCTGACTCAGATTTGCATCTTGACTTAGTGGAGGTGCCTCACCTTGGGGCTGGGACAGGATGTCTTGTTGGAACTCGAAAGTGATTGGCATATCATTAGAAGTGCCATCACCTTCTCCAACTGCTTCAGCTAGCGTCTTTTTCTTGCACCCTTTCCTATTATGACTAGTTTAACCATAGTATTTACACACAGTTCTGTAACTCTTCCTTGGTAGCTTGATTGACATCTGCTAGGCACCTCATCTTGCTCAAATTTTCTTGCTCTTGCTGGTCTTCCTCTTCCCCAACCAAAATTAGGTGGAAGTGGTGGGATATAACCAGTTTTATCCCACAACTTTGTCCATCCATAGGCAAGATTGCAGTTTTAATATACTCGATTGAAAGTATCAATAGAGTAACATGAATGCGCAATGTCTTCCAGATCAAGTGATTCTGCACAAATGGCACTAACACCATGTTTACATGAGATACTAGTAAGGTCCCAACTTCTACATGAGCATGAGTGCATCTTCAAGTCAACATTGTACCTACCACCACTGATAGTGCTTACTTCAAAATGCTATTCATCACTCTTTATAAGAATGCACTCACAAAAATGAAGACAGATAACCGTAAATAGAGCTTCATTGACAGATAAATATACACATTAAAAAAATAAATACAAAACCAAGCTAACATAAATATACTCCCACCCACCACCCAAAATATTCTATTCACAATATATTGGGACTACTTACCACTAATCTACAAGCCTTTACTCAAACACAAACAAAAAAGCAACATTTTCAAAAAAAATTTCAGGCCCCACAATAACTATAAACACCCCAAACTTCTTTTCTATACAATAAAGAACAAGACTAATAACAAAATTAAAGGTTTTGCATGCTAACCGTATTCAGTTGGGCCCTCATGCCCAAGCTTAGCCGCTCGGAGCATTTTCAACACCTCTTACAACACCTTCTTCACCTGGAAACCCTAATATCTGCATTTGATTTTGAATCGATTCAAGAACACATTAACGAAACAAGGTAGTAGTGAGAGAAAAGGGGGTTAGGACTTTTTGATGGAATGTGTTTGGTTGAAAGAGAAATGACGATTTCTTTTCTGACTATTCCCTCCTAAACACAACAAAAAGTCCATCTCAATATTTTTTTCCTACGTCAGCAATGACTAACACCAAGTAGTCTAATTTTCCAAACACATCAGCGAGTTTTAAAATGTGGCAAAAAAAAAATGACTCCTATGGGATTAAATGTCGCAAAATGACTCCTATGGGACTAAATGTGAAATTTGATATTTCCTATGGGATCAAAAATAGAATAAACTCTCTCTCTCTCTCTCTATATATATATATATATATGTATATATATATATAGAGAGAGAGAGAGAGAGAAATTGTCAATCAAATTATTTCTTTCGTAACAACAAATGCTGATTAACTTGTTCTGTCAATTGTTATTGCAATAAACTCGCTTATATACATCGAGCATGATGAACTTGCGTTCAACTCCTCTTTTGCCAAAAAAATTGTTACATGGGTTCGGTCATAGGATTTGTATAAAACAAAATTCAAAACTTTTGGAGCTACTTTTTTGTTTCATGGTTAACTTTTGGAGCTATTTTAGACTAAATTGATTTAGATTAATTTTTCATAACTATTATATACGGGATATTCGGTCAAAAAAAATTTGGAGTACATTGGAAATATCTAATGTTGGCCAAATTTCAAAAATGCCCCCTATTGTTTAGCGAAGTTGCAACAAATCCCCTATGGTTTAAAAATAGGCGAAACATCCCCTGTAGTTATAAAAACATGAACACATGCCCTCGAAGAGAAAACGCCTTTAACTCAAGTTTAATGGCGTTAAATTTATATTAAAAAGAGCATTATAACCCTTTATTTTGAGCTATTAGATCTTAATTTAGAAAAATTAACACGGTTGAGATTGATTTTCTATTATAAAATTAAATCAAAATCATAATATATATATATAATATAAAAATATATAATTTTATATTATTTTAACTAAATTATAAAATAAAAACTACATACATAAACACACAGGTTAACACACACTAACATCAAACACGCACACTAACACACACTTTGCACACACACTAACATCAAACATACACACACACACACACACTCTGGACACACAAACTCACTCTGTGCACACATGCCCACACACACACACTCTGCACACACACAGTCACACACACGCACGCACGCACGCACATACTATGCACACACACAGTCACACACACACACACAGAGCACACACACTCTGCACACACACAGTCACACACACAAACAGAGCACACACACTCTACACACATACGAGCACACACACAGAGTCATGCACACACGTGAACACACACCTACAGTCATACACACACACACACACAAAAAACAACAGATGCCTTCTTCCTTGACGCCACCAAGGTCGACAACGGCGGATCACCCTTTCTCGACGCCTCGTCTACACATAGTCGCACATGCACTCACATACAATTACACATATATACATGCATACATACGTACACACATAAGATTTTTAATTTTTTTCCTCAAATCGTGTAAAATTATACACTATTTCGACCAACTCGATGAGAGGAACCTATTGGTGGTGACACTATTAAGTTTTAATGGCTAATTGAACAGTTATTAGGAGAGGACGATACAATAACTATTGTGGTAGGTCTAGAGTTTTTTTATGATTTTTTATTTTCAAATTAAATGCAAATGGTTTGATATTTGGTGAAATTGATAGAAGGATTTTGTTTAGCTTGAGAAGACGCATATACCAGAATTTTTGGCTATTACTTCGGTGGTGGCTCTGGTGATGGTGTTGGTGGAAAAAAAGGTTATAGATGGTGAAAAAATTAAAATTTAATAGGTTAAAGGACTTATTTGTAATATTGGATAAATTAATTTTAATTTATAAGAAAATAGGCATAATAGTGAATATGTTTCTATTTAAGGGTATTTTGGTCATTTTAATTATTTTTAAAAGTCAAAATGAAGCTAAATTACATGCTTAGCCGCACTCCAAGCGTGTGTACATCACTCTCCGTTATCGTGGGAAATTGTGCAATGTTTTTAAAATCACGGGGGGTGTTTTGCTTATTTTTAAACCATAGGGGATTTGATACAATTTCGCTAAACCACAGGGAGTATTTTTGGAATTTGACCTATAATGTTTAAAATCGTAAAAATTCACTAGTACGAGAAGAAATCCTAGATAAATATTTGCATGTAGGCTAATTTTTTATTTATGTTACTTCTTAAACTTTTGAAATGTGAATATTTCATTCGTACAATACATATGAGCTTGTCAATCTTATAATCATATCATTTAACAATTCTGCACCAAAACAAGTTAAATTTCATTATAAAAATTTGAGTTAGTTAGACTTTGGAACCTAAAAGACACCTTATATCGCATAGCCTTTAAATTACAAAATGTAATAAATTAATTTTTCACAATGATAAAAGAAGGGGGGGAAAATAAACTCCGAATATCTATAATTTTGAAACTGATTTGTTATTTATTGTAGTTTATGTTGGGCAGAAGTATATAGTAAAAAGATAGATATTGATAAAATAAGAGGCCAATTCTATTTTTCGATGCAACTGTTACAAAAAAATTTTAAGTCTCATGCAATAGAACGCCTAACAAAATTATAAAATGTAGACTCACTATTTTTGCACTCAACTATGCTCACAAATTACTCTTGCTCTCTGATGATTCTCTTTCTCTTGGTACCCTTCTTTCTTCTTCTTTTTCTTGTTTTTTTTTTCCCGATTTCTTCGACGAACCAAA
This sequence comes from Petrea volubilis, assembly GCA_026212405.1. Taxonomy (NCBI): domain Eukaryota; kingdom Viridiplantae; phylum Streptophyta; class Magnoliopsida; order Lamiales; family Verbenaceae; genus Petrea; species Petrea volubilis. The sequence goes on from CM047878.1 coordinate 8,489,273, forward strand.
CAGTGAAACATTAAAGCTAGTTTATAGGCTAGATACCAAATAGTGAAATTCTTCTACCAAAACATTATTCAAGAGCCACATATTAGTTGCCATATACAAGTTGTATTGATGTTGCTTTTTCGATTTGATTTCCTCATTCAATTTCACATTGAATTTTTTGTCTAGTACAAATGGGCTAAGTTATCATGGGACAAATTATCAAATTGCGAACTATTTTTTTAACAATTTAGGACCTTAAATGCAAGCAAGGTATAAGTTAGAGGTGTAAATTGTAATTAATCCTAAAAAATACTTGTTGCCAAGATAGAGAAAAGAAAAACAATGCCAAACCAAAGCACAATTCATGATGAATGGTAACCAGAAGTGGTTCTTTATTTCCTCAAAATCACCCTGCGAGAATTACATCTTATACAGCTCCCTCCATTTAGACTGGACAACTTAGAAAATTCACAATTGATCTTAATACTCTTCAAATAAAGTGGATATTTATTGTTCAATTGCTTGTGACATTGCAATAAATTGGACTTTGATCTTCTTTAGTTTTGCCAAGATATCTTTCATATTCTTTCTCTCTCTTAGGGACTCAGCAATGCAATCCAAAGCCAACTCGATGATCCACGAAATAGTTTGAAGCTTTTTAGTGAAGCACTCGTCTTCTATGCTCAATAAGTTAGAATCAACAACCTCACTTAATCCATTAAGAAGTGATGCACTTATCCAACTTTTCATGTTCAAGTCTTCAGCAAACATATCGTCGCACGGCCTTTTTCTGGTAAATGTTTCAATTAATAGAATGCCATAGCTATAGACATCACAAGCACTAGACACTAGCCCCTCTGTTCCATACTCTAAGATAAGCATAATAGTAGTTAAGTAAGAATATGGTCAAATGTAAGTTTATAGCCTTTAAAATGTTATAATTAATAATTTTAAATATGTAATATATTTTTTCTTAATATATATATATATATATATATATGATTCAGGTCGGGTTGAATCGGATTGGTTCATGTTGTCGGTTAACCCGTAAAAAGATTCGAGTTGTTTGGATAACTCAAGAGTCAACACAATCGAACCCATTTTTTTTTGAGTTGCTTTCAAGTTCAATCTATTTTCAACACAACCCATAAACCCCCAACCCTAAATTGCTATTTTTGCATTGGATTCATGTTGGATTGTCATGTTGTATCAAAAATTGCCACCCCTAGTATTTACCCACCCAAGCCCAAAATGAAACAATTTTATCCAAACCAAACCCATTTATTTTACCCAAACCAAGACCCAAGCCTAAACCTATCAAACGATTTTCATTGGGTTCGGGCCTGGGTCTAAACCCAATCAATACTCAACACCTATTACCCAATCCCTACCTAATACTATGTGATAAGTTTAAAATATATACACCTTTATATGCATGATTTATATGGTTCGTGTTGTCTTTATTGAGATTTTTATGGTCTTAAAGAAGAAAATTGAGTGAGAGAAACTAAAATCTTAATTCAGTCAATAAAAAGTGTTTTCATATTTTTAAAACATGATTTTTCCAAGACTTCAATGCCCACATCCCCTCACAAGCATTTCGTGTTGTTATTACAGGAAATCGGAGTTGGAATTGAATAGAAAATGAGATAGAGCGGTCCAAGATAGCCAAAGCCATTTTGATGTGGACTTAGCTGTCTTGACGGGTATCTAGCCACTGCAATGCACAACGAAATGGCCAAGACTATTTTGGCATGTCCTGACTATTTCAGTGGGTACAGAAGAACCCAAAAACATGCATAACAAGACGGTCAAACCCGTATTGATGAGCACGAAGTTGTCTTGATGCGTAGAAGCAGTTTCATCAAGTGATTTTGCAAGACGACAAAATGGCCAAATCCGCTTTTACACCCCAAAGCCATTTCGGTCAGCCTGTTCATACAAGAAAACCTTCTCCCAATAGGATTCTAACATCAGTTGCCCTGCCACTATTTAAAGGCCCCTTTTACACGGTTTTTACATACTTTTGGCAAATTTTGCAAAAAGAGATCAAGGAGAAAGCTCAAGGAGGGTGATAGTTCAAGTGCTAATTCCGCAATCCTTCATGACTATCGCCTCAAGTCTAGTTTACTTTTATGATTTCTTTAACTTTATTTTATTTTTGAGTTGTTTGACTTCTATTATGTCTGGCTGAATAAATTACAAGGTTCTAGAATATTCGTTGATGAACCCTTGTGATTTTTGTTGAACCCCTTTGATTTTAATTTACATACTTCCTATCTGTAATTTCAAGTTTTATTACTTGTGAATTCCTAGCCAACTTTTAAAAACTTTGAGATTTTATGTTCGATTATGAACGGGTTTTTATAAAATCTGAATATTTGTTTTATAGACATCAGGAACGCATAGATTAGAAATAATCATGCTCTTGCACAATCGATTAGATTAATTAGTGAGGCCTTTTTTTAATTAACACAACGGTTGTGCGCAAATGACCAATGAATCCATATATGATGATGAAAGTAGACACACAACATTCTTTGGTGCGTTTGTTTTACTTTTGAAAGGAGATTGCAGATATTTTAGTGAGTTGGATCATGAGGCATTATTTAGTGAGTTTCTCTCTCTCTCTCTCTCGGCTTGACTCTCTCTCTTTTGGTTATATGTTTTCTTTTCTTGATCTTTTTTAGTTATGTTGGGTGAGAGAATTGAAGCCCCCTGTCTCAGCATGTTTTTCAGAAGTGTCTTTTTTCTTTGTTTGTTATTAAGAGAAGCTCATACCAAAAAGGAAAGGGGAAAAAGAGGGGAGAAAATACACAAAAAAAAACTAGGGTATTGTGCTACGAAGAGCAATAGTTGTAGAGAGAGAGAGAGAGAGAGAAGATTTTTGAACATTAGATTTTGTAAAACATTTTAAAATTTTCAAAATTATGCAAAATCTTTGAAGCACTTGAATTAAATGACCTATTGAATATCTTTTCAAAGCCCATCTAGTAAGTTAATGCGATAGTGAAATTGAAAAAAAAAGGAAAAATAAAAATTAACTCATATAAGTTGCTCAAAAATCAGTTACAAATTATTTGACTAAAAAAAACCAAATTTGATTTTGCTAGGGTTTGTCCAAATTTGTAACAATTCAAGTCACCCAAAATAAAACAATTATATATAATTGGACCCAAAAAATGAGTTGGTCCAAACCCGACCTGTAAAAATCGAGTCCGCAATGTTAACCGAAATCACGGACCCACCAGGTCAGGGTCAAACCTAGGTCTAATGTTTTTTCTTGCGTAATGGTTGGGTTAGGCTAGTTTGGGTAAATACCCATCCAATGACAGGCTTGTTAGGTAGGGATTGCATAATGCATATTGGGTATTAATCGGGTTTAAATCCAAGTCCAAACCCAATAAAAATCTTTTAAAAGGTCTAGGCTTGGGTGTAGGTTTGGGAAAAATAAATGGGCTTGAATTTTTAAAAAAAATGTTTTATTTTGGGCCTGAATGGATAAATACCGACCCAATGATACACCTAAATAATATGACTTAATATCTTGTTTTGTAAATTTATAAACTCTTGTTCGGAAAACTTTACCTAGTTGACTCTATAGAACACACAACAAACGTCTCAAATATCTTGTGTATATAAATGAATAAAGTTGTTAAATTAATGAAAGTGCCTTCTTTATCAAATCAAACTAGTATTTAGTCACACACCAAGGCGTAGTAAATAAATATCTTTGTGTATATTTTTTCATAAATTTCTATTACAAAAAATAATTTGAAAAATAATTAACTTTTTTATAACATAAATTGATAAATTAATATATTAAATCATTTATAATAGTAAAATATGTTCGATTTTAATATTAATTTTGGTATAATTAAGGCAAGGAAGTTTTTAAAAATTTATGTAGAATCAAAATTTTTAATTATTATTAAAGTAAAAGATAAATATTGTAAATAAAATATTAATTTATTATATTATTTATATTAAATTTTAGTCCAACTTATTTTAAGTACGAGAAATTTGCGCATTGTACCCCCAAAACAAGCAAAATGAACACTTTGTACCACTAAACCAAAAAAATAGCACAATGCAATGCACCCTTGAATTGATATATATATGACAGATTGCACCCTTGAAGGGTAAACTTATTTATAAAAAAGAAAAAGAAAAATGATCCCTTTTATATTTCAGGGTACAAAGTGCTCATTAATTATTTTGCGTGAAAAGTGCAATTGATATATATATATATATATGTGTGTTTGTGTGTGTGTGTGTGTGTGTGTGTGTGTATGTATATTGACTTCAAAATAATTATCTTAATTTGAGGTTCTATAAATGATTATTTAATTTTTCGGGGTTTACAAAAAAAAAACAAAATGTTGGTGGGTGATAAGAGTAATAATTAATTATTCAAATTTAAGTCTAATTAATATATATATATATATATATATGTACGGATATGTATATAGACACACACAATTGAAATCAAAACATTATGTACATTTTATATTAAATTGAAATTTGTTCTCTTGAATATTTATTTTCTGAAAACTACACCCATGAGTCAAGTAAAGGATATCCATACAATCAAGCGTCCAAATGCCCCTAAGTCGTTTTGGTAGCAAGCCTTGATCAAATTCTGAAGACCCATGATCACATGCCCAATTCGTAAGACCGTTAGCTAACGCGTTGCCCTCCTGATAAACGTCCATTAAATTACAAAATGTAATAAATCAATTTCTCACAATGATAAAAAGGGGGAAAAATCAACTCTGAATATCTATAATTTTGAAACTAGTTTATTATCTGTTGTAGTTTTTGTTGGGTATAAGCATAAGTAAAACATAGATATTGATAAAACGAGAGGCTAATTATATTTCTCAATGAAAATATTACAAAAAAACAAAAAATTAAGACTCGTGCAGTAAAACACTTAACAAATATTATACAAAATGAAGATTTACTATTTTTTTCACACAACTATGGTCACAAATTACTCTTGCTCTCCGTTGATTTTCTCTTTCTCGGTACTCTCCTCTTTTTCTATATTTTTTTTCATGTCTTCAATGGATCAAAATAGTGAAATATTAAAGTCTGTTTATAGGCTAGATACCAGATAATGAAATTCTTTTGCCAAAACATCACTCAAGGAGGGCTATGTATTAGTTGCCATGTACAAGTTTTGTTGGTGTTGCCTTTTCAATTTGGTTTCTTCTCATTCAATTTCACATTGAATTCTTTGTCTTGCACAAGTTGGCCAAGTTATCGTGAGCCAAATTACCAAATTACAAATTATTTTTTTACCAGTTTAGGACCTTAAATGCAAATAAGATATAATTTAGTGGTGTAAAATATAATTATCCCTAAAATTACATGTGGCCAAGATACAAAAATAAATAAATAAATAATGCCAAACCAAAGCACGGTTCATGATGAATGGTAACTAAAAGTGGTTCTTTATTTCCTCAAAATCACCCAGTGAGAATTACATCATGTATGGTTCCTTCCATCGAGACTAGAAAATTTAAAAAATTCACAGTTGATCCTAGTATTCTTCAAATAAAGTGAAAATTTATTGTTCAATTTATAACTGCAACATTGAAATAAATTGAACTTTAATCTTTTTCAGTTTTGCTAGGATATCCTTCATGTTCATTCTCTCCCTCGGTGTCCCAACAATGCAATCCAAAGCCAACTCGATGATCCACGAAATAGATTTCAAGCTTTTTGGTGAAGCACTCATCTTCTATGCTCAATAAGTTGGAATCAACAACCTGACTTAATCCATTAGGAAGCGATGCACTTATCCAGCTTTTCATGTTCAAGTCTTCGACAAACATATTGTCACTTGGCCTTCTTCTTGTAAATGTTTCAATTAATAGAATGCCATAGTTGTAGACATCACAAGCACTAGACACTAGTCCTTTTGTTCCATACTCTGAGACAAGCATTACAATTGTTAGCTAAAAGTTTGCTTAAAATAAATGTTTTTCAACTATTCACTTCTTTCTTTTCCTCTCCTAGTATCTTAAGAATATTTAGAATACTTAACTTTACCTTATTCTTAATTTTTTTTTTAAAAAAAAAAAAGCTAAAAGCTAGATATACTTCATACTTACTTGACTTACTTTTTAGTTTTTGTATGCAAACTTTTAACTTATATTTTCAAATAGTTCCACCTTTTATTACTAACCATCTTTCAAAGCAGATGGCCTCCTGTGATTGGGAGTCTTTTTTGAGAAATTTTGATGGTATAAAAAGTTACAAATAACTGTCGAATATTTGATTTTCTATTATAAATCTCACCCATAGTTGGAAGAGTATTTCTAACATACAACCAAATACTAAAGGGGTATTCCTAATCACTACAAAAAAAAATAATAAATTAGTGAAAATATAACAACTAATAATGAAAAAATTGTCACAAATTATATGATTTTAGTGATAAATTGATAATTAGTAACACATCCACGGTGACAACTTAGTGACAATTGAACCTTTTATGTTTTTTTTTTTTTTTTTGTTACCAAGTTATCACGCTAGGGGTGTCACCAATTGTCAAATATGACAACTAAAGCATTAATTCTTATCACCATTGAGTGATATTGTGACAAAATAAAAATTGTTGTCACTAAATTTATTTAATTAGAGACAACATAGAAGGTAGTGTTACTTAACACAATTATTACTTTTATATTTTTCCACTAATTTTATTTTTTATTGCAGTGAATTTTTCATATCACGTAGAATTTCGTAAAGATGATTCAAATCTTATGGGGTTTTTATAATAACCCTTTAAAATACCTAATAAGCTCTTCCAAAAGGCAAAAATTCCTAGGAAATAATCCCTAAAGTAGTTACTTGCATATATAGAAGAAAAGAGAGCAAAAAGGATAAAAAGTAAAGCCAATAATTTACCTGGTGCAATGTTGCCTAAAGTAGCTAGAGTTTTGGTATGCACATTACTTTCTTCATCTTCTAACAACTTCGCTATACCAAAATCAGTCACATGTCCCACCATATCTTTATCCAAGAGGATGTTGCTAGGTTTCAAATCACAATGAATAACAGGTGTGTGATAACCATGGTGAAGATATTCCAAAGCGGAGACCACATCTATCATTATATCTAATCTCTGCATAATATTCAAGAAATGGCCATTTGAGTACAGCCAATCGTCAAGGCTTCCATTTTGCATGTACTCTAGAAGTAAGGCTTTAAAATCAAGGCTAGAGCAAGCACTTATTACTTTAGTGAGATTTCGATGACGCAAGTTGCATAACATTTCACATTCTGTTTTGAAACTCTTGGATGCATTTTCCACTTGAAGATTAAAAACCTTGACAACCAAAAGCATCCCATCTTCAAAAGTTGCTCGATAGACAGAACCAAAACTCCCGGTCCCAAGCAAGTTGCCTTGGCTAAAGAAATTGGTTGCTTGTTGGATTTGATGGTACGAGAATCTCCCAAGTGAATCAGGTCCAAAGGGGCATCAAACCTCTTTTCTTCTTTGCTTCGTGATCCATAGAAGACTTAAGGTTATGCTAACGATCAAAGATGATGCAATTATAAGTGATACAACTAGAAGCAATCTGTCCGTCCTCGACCTATAATGACAAGGTGGAACTTGGAATTGAGGAGCACCACACAATGCCTCGTTCGAGACAAATGATTGGAATGTGAAATTCCTAAAAGGCCCTCCACTGGGAATCTCTCTTCGTAACCTGTTAAACGAGACATTGAAATACTCTAGGGAATTAAGTGCCTCTATTGACTTGGGAATCTCTCGTGAAAGACAATTGTTTGATAGGTCCAACTGCTTCATACTTATAAGCTTACTGAACGACTCGGGAATAGATCCCCCTAGTTTGTTGTTCGCCAAATAAAGGTAGGCCAAGGATTGTAAACTTCCGAATTTATCTGGAATGTCACCCGAGAACTGCTTTCCAGAGAGATTGATAAAAATGGCACCCTTAAGTTCTCCTACTTGTTGAGGTAGGTAGCCACTTAAAGAGTTCCCCAAGCTGCAAGGGATGCTAGAAGATAATCTATTAGAATACAAGTAGACATAATCTCTCAGTGAAGTGACATTTCCCAAGCAATGCGGAATCGGGCCCGAAATTTCTCACTCAAATCTAAGCCAGTCAGTTCATACAGAGTGCAAAGACTATTCTGAAAAGGCCCTTGTATCTTATTATTCTGGAGCAATAATCCTTGAAGCCCTTTCATACCGCGAAATGTTGTTCAAACAGATCAGATCAAATCGTTGTTAGCTAAGTCCAACATCATTAGGCTGCTCAAGTTGCCTATTTCATTAGGGATTTTGCCTTTTATTTTGCAATTAGAAGCATAAAATTGTTTAAGGGAAGTGGAGAAATTCCCTATAGAAGTGGGAAGAAAGCCATCCAGAGGATTATCATATACTTCAACATTTTTGAGAAGTGGGCAATTGGTCAACGAAGTTATGAAGCTCAACTCTTGAGATGAATCGCATGCAACTAAATTGTTTCCATATAAAAGCAAACACACAAGGGACCTAAGATTGCCTAGGGAGTTAGGAATCGGAGCCGGTGAACTTGTTACTTTGAAAAGATATGTGTTCCAATTCAGAAGAATTGGAGAGGTACTCAGGTATTTTTCCAATGAAGTTGTTATATTGGAGAAAAGTCGTTCAAGATTTGGTAATCTACGCCCCATATTGAAGGGTAAACTGCCTGACAGATTATTGTATGCTAATATAATGGATTTAAGTGTGGAAATATTGAAAATTCCGATAGGTATAGAGCCACTTAAGCTGTTATTACTCAATCGAAGCACTTCCAGCTTGTATAGACTTGTGATCTGCTGAGGTATTAGTCCTGTCAAATTATTGAAAGTACATTCAAGTGTAGAAATGAAACAACCCAAATAGAGATGAAGCGCGTTTTATAATTTGTTCATTTTCTATTCACCTATTATCTTACTTTATAAATACATACCAAGTATATGACATCTACACTCTAGAATACATGTATTTGAAGAACATTCTCGTACACGTGATATGTATGTGCAATATAGACAAAGCATAATTTTTTAAGAATGTATGTATGGTAATGTTTTGAAACTCAATCTAGACTGACCAATTGACTACCACCCCGCCGCTAAAACTAGTAGTAAAAGAACCACTCTTCTTTTACATAACCACTAAGAATAGTTGAACCAGTATATAGGTTGACCCACTGGTATATCATATGACCAACCAATTCATAATTTAAAAGGAAATACAAATTTTTTAATAAACTAAGATTGAGCTTATGACCTCTCACATGAAAAGTGAAGAAATGTGCCCTTAAGTGATGTTCAAGTAATGATTAGTTTGAGTTTGTACAAATTAAATTAATTGAATTCTTAAATTCCTAATTTCTTTTTTACTCTTTGTTGAAAATGTGATCGCTTAACTTAACAACTATATGAAGGTTTACAGTAACAAAAAATATTATACATTTTCTTAAGAGTGAGTAGTTTATGCAACATTTTAAACTTAAGTTGTTCATATTTGTTGATAATAAAATTTATATGATACTTTTTCTTTAAATTTAGTTCATTATATTTGTCAATTTTTTTTACTTTTTATTTGATTTATTTTGGAATGTTAAGTGTTCTTTTTTTTTTTTTTTTTTGAAGTATTTAAAATCCCATTATTCTTGAAACTTTTATATACATTTTTTTGGAAGTTTATTGCTTTAATTTATATTAATATATTAATCATTATTTGTTATATAATTGCGACATCATTGGTTCTTTTTAAGAAAATATTGAACTTACTAATTTACCTTCACCTAATTTATGCACGGGAAACCCTATGCCAAATATGCTTATAGATATCATATACATGTAATACTTTATGTATAGCAATATACTTTATAGACTAAATAACTATATAATTTATATAGAAAACATATATATACACACACAACAGTTTTTAGCCAAATTGCTTGCCAAATTATCAACTTTGTGTGACTCCAGCAATGTGTTCTGAATGTGCAATTATTTTTAGGGATAAATATTTTTTACCCTTAAAACTTTTCGTGCTTTTGGACTTTACCATATTAACTTTTTTTTTTTTTGCCGTTTGCCATATAAACTTTGCGTTTTTTTTATATATTACCATCTAAGGGCATTTTCCAATGGAATATTCCGCCGGAATTCCATCACATGCATCTCATGTGACTTTAAGTAAAGGCAAATGCGTCATTTTACGTAGGATAAATACTTTTAACCCTCCAAACTTTTCGCATTTTGGAACTTTACCATATAAACTTTTTTGTTTTTTGCCATTTGTCATCTGAACTTTGCGTTTTTTACAAACTACCATCTAAGGGCATTCACATGTATGTCATGTGACTTTAACTAGCTGAAATGTAGCATTTGCCCTTAGCTCCACCGAAAAATGTAATGTGTAAAAAAACGCAATGTTCAGATGGCAAACGGCAAAAAAGAGAAAGTTTATATGGTAAAGTCCCAAAACGCAACAAGTTTGGAGGGTAAAAAATATTTATCCCTTATTTTTAAGCATACTATCCTAATTTTTTTATACCCTAAAATTCGGGTAATAAAAGCAAAAATAGGAATATATATGGAACGAAAAATGTATTTTTCTCCATATACATATATAGAAGCATACAAAAGAGAAATAGAAATAGATAATTAGATATATAACGAATAAAGATATATATATATACACAGATAGATACATCGACACGAACAGATCTACACACATGTAGATGAACAAATCCACAAATCTACAAAAATACACACACAACAACATGTATTATTCTATTGGCTAACTGAAGAATCTCTTTGTTTTTAGGGCTTATATATTTTTACTATACTAATACTTTTTTTTCACTATAACTGAAGAATCTCTTTTGTCTTTGATTAGTCAAGTCTAAAGTCAAATAAAGGCTTTGTTGTTTGCTTTAAACCCTTTTTATCAACTGATTAATAACTTATGGATTATAATAATATTGATAAATTGATTGGATTTTCTATTGATCCATCCACCTAAACTGCAAAAAACTAATCTGAAAAACAGCAGTTAATTCAATCATCATTATATTCAATGAACATTGTATTAATCGTCATAATTGTCGTCTCATGTTGTCAGTTGGTTAGATATTATGGAATAAATCATGGAGTTGTGTTTAATTTAATCCATTTATTTACTCCATAATCATGGATTTTAGCTTATATATATATATAATCTATCAACATGTAATTTATTAAGATAACAGTGAACAATTAAAATGGATTAAAGTCTCGTAATAGACCATGAAGATGTAAACGAAATTTTTTTCTATACATCTAGTTTGGGTTCCACGTATACATTAAACGGTTCAAATTATGTCCTATTATTAAATAGCATATAAAAAAATCAATACACGAAATACAACACAACTTCAACCCTCCGATTCGTGTGTAGGACTCAAACACCAAATTCGTATAAGAATTTTTCGATTGAAACATTCTCATCTTATGATTTTTTTTTTATTTTTTATTTTTTATGTAATTGCTCTGGCATCATAAGCACAACACAAGCAATATATTACTATTTTTTTTATCACTTTGAAACCGAAAAAACAGAAAAGCTGAACACTTTTTTATCCAATCCAAGGTAATTATGTTATTAAATAAAACAGCTTTATTCTTGTTTGTGCCCTGTTTTAATCCTTTGATTGCAACTAACACCATATCTCCCACTCAGGTTTTAGCCACCCTTTTGCCTCTACTATTCTCAACATGCTAAATGGTGGTGGGATGCCATAAGGCCCCCTAGGATTTTGAATTTGAATATATATATATAAATAGATATAACCAGGTCAAGATATTCGATATAGTTTAGAAATTAACTCGTGATATGTGATATGAGTTTCTTCTCAAATTAAGAGAATCTAATTATTATCGCATACGAGACTTTCTCTCGTATAATTCGTTATAATCAAGGACAATTTTATCTCGGCATTTTATCAATGTATCAGTGAATTAAAGTCTATTTTTTTTATGGTAGATTTATGGTAGTTGTGGTTGGAGGAAGGCACTGGGTGGAATTTTACAGATTTGAAGAGTTGAAAGAGAAGATGTGGGAAAAGACTGAAGGAGAAGAGGAGGAAGGAGGGAATGGGGTCGAGGGAGGAAAAAAGTAAAAGGAAAAAATGAAAAACAAATTAATGTTTTAATGATAAATCACATCTAAAATAAAAATAACAGTTATATATATATATATATATATATATATTGTGTTGAACTTTAAGTAGTTATAAAGAAATATAATACTTTAAAACGTATATAAATATAATTAAAATTTTCAAGCGGAAAAAAAAAAGGTTTTTGAGATAGTTTTACAACTATTTATATATCTAAATTTAATTAAAAATTATTATATCTAATAAAAAATTAGTCACACGAAATTTGAGGGTCAAATCAATAACATGTAATTATAGGTATTTGTGTTGAATAGAGTGCACTGTAATTTATCAAATGGGGCAAAATAAATAAATCCTTTTATTGAACTTAAAGGTATTTGTGTCCATTAATGTTATTCTTTTAGGTTGAGAAGGGGGTTGGGGGAAGGGGTGTTTGTTACGTTTTATAGTATGGGAGAAGGGGGGAGGGGATAACTGATACAAACTCAATACTATAAGGGTGCAAAGTGAAACTAACCCTAAAAGAAAACTTACAAAGCCACTATGTTTAATTTAATAATAATAGGAATTCAAAAAAATTGATAAGAATATTTCTTTATTCCTTTCTTTATTTTCATCAATTACTATAAGGGTGCAAAGTGAAACTAACCCTGAAAGGAAACTTACAAAGCCACTATGTTTAATTTAATAATAATAGGAATTCAAAAAAATTGATAAGAATATTTCTTTATTCCTTTCTTTATTTTCATCAATTACTATAAGGGTGCAAAGTGAAACTAACCCTGAAAGGAAACTTACAAAGCCACTATGTTTAATTTAATAATAATAGGAATTCAAAAAAATTGATAATAATATTTCTTTATTCCTTTCTTTAGTTTCATCAATTTCTCTAGTTGGTATATATCTATAGTAGCAATTCTTTTTCATAAATAATAGGGTTAATTACATCTACTACCCCTCTAAAGATGCGAAACTACAGTTGGTCCCCCAAAAATTTTCAATATTACCAACACATACCCTGATAAATTCCAAAATTCCAAATACCCCCCTGGTCAGCCGGTTGACGGTCACAAATAGCTGACGTCAGCAAAATTTTCAATGAAAACCCGAATATACCCTTGCTCTAATTTTCATACATTTTTTCCATGCTGTGCCCTTTGTAATATACCTAAATTGTAGGGGTGGTATTGGTAATTTTTAAATTTCTCAGGATATATTTTTGTAATATTGAAAAATTTTGGGGGACCAATGATAGTTTTCAATCTTCAGAGGGGTAGTAAATGTAATTATCCCTAAATATAAATACTTAAATTAAAATATCAAAATATACATACTTAAATATTTAAAAATTTCATATATATAAATAAATATACAATGTACAAACAAGGGACAACATCTTCTTTTCAAAAACAAAGTGTACCCTGCACATACAATAGATTGATGATGCTTGGAGATAACTGTGATGGTGGTGGAAGTGTGGTTCGTGGTGGTGAGAAAATCGATTGTCGACGAGAGTGTGGCCATCGTGGAGAAGAAACGGGAAGAGAAAAGAAGGGGGGGGAGGGGGGTCATATGCGATTTTGGGGGAAGAAAGGGGTAGGTTTTTTGATGGGGCTCCAACATCAGTAATAGATGTAGGAATTAGAGCGAGTGTTGTGATATTTGATTCTCTTTGACCGCCGGTCAACGAAGTTTGATGGTGTTGATTGGGGCTCTATTGGAAAGTTGAGATCATGATTGTTCAATTGCCACAGGTTTTGTTGGTCTTTACAAGCATTTATTTTTCGATTTATTTTTTTTTATTTTTTCAAAGTTAAAAATTAGGGGTAAGATCGAAAGTTCATGAAAAAATGACCGAAAACCTGCTGCTCAGGGGGTTATTGGTAATTTTTAAATTTATCAGGGTATGTCTTGGTAATATTACAAATTTTTGGGGACCAATTGTAGTTTTCAATCTTTCGAGGGGTAGTAAATGTAATTATTTCAAGTTAAAAATTAGGGGTAAAACCGGAAGTTCATGAAAAAATGACCGGCAACTGGCTGACCAGGGGGGTATTTGTATTTTTGGAATTTATCAGGGTATGTGTTGGTAATATTGAAAATTTTTGGGGGACCAACTGTAGTTTTGTATCTTTAGAGGGGTAGTAGATGTAATTAACCCATAAAGCAATTTAGCAATCATGTTGTGTTGGGTGGGTTCATGTTTGAGTTGAAAATTAATCAACTCAAACTCAATCCAATAAGTATCAAGCCGAATAAACTTCAACAAAAAATGGGATAATTGCTTTTTTTGTCCTCTACATTTAGGGTGTTTTCGATTTTATCCTCTCCGTTTCAATTTTATCAATTTTGCCCTCTCCGTTTATAATTTTTTCAGTTTTATCCTCTCCGATTATCAATGTTTCGAATGTTGTCCGATTTTGGACATAACTTCTTGTTGGTGACGACATGGCGATTTTCTGGCCATTTATGGTGATAACCGGAAAAATATCAATTTGCGGCCAGAAAATCGCCACATTGTCACCGGCGAGAGGTTATGTCCAAAATCGGACAACAATCGAAACACTGACAATCAGAGAGGACAAAATTGAAAATTTTGAAACGAAGATGGCAAAATCGAAAATATACTAAACCTAGAGGACATAAATTGCAATTATCCCACTAAAAAATTATTGTGTTGTTTTGTTGTGTCGGAAATTATCAATCCTATATATATATTTTTTTTTGCACTTATTAACTCAATGAAAAAAATATTTTTCTACTAAAATAACCGAAATTGTTCAACACTAATATATATAAAACACGTAAGTTGATATCACAAATATTCATAAGTCCAAAGTACCAAGTAACAGGAGTATTCTTAAAACGATGATATTAACAAAAAAAAAAAAAAAAAATTATCGTTTTTATCTTGTAATCCACAACCCAACCCAAAATTTTTTTGTATTTCATATCGTGTTGACTCATTATTGATCCAACCCAATAACTCCAAATCCAATTCATAATATCATGTTGGGTCTTGTTGTGTTATGGCGTAGTGTTGGAAATTGCCACCCCTAATCCTATTGAATTAAATATGTTAACTTTATTGGATTCTTAAATTTGAAAATTCTACCACATTAAGTATCATTCTTTAGCACATCTGCACTTTTAATAAAGCAATAATGATGTAGATTAACCGACTTTTGATCTGGCTAACCAAGTTTTTATTTGTTTCTCATCTCCCTTTTTCATTGTGTACTACTTTCTCCGTCTATTCTCTTCTCTCTTATCTCCCTCACTTCAACATTTGTTTTCTACTTTATTTTTAAAAAAATTTTGGTCATACAATTTCATCTTATTTTAAATTATATTTATTTTTATTTATCATTAGTTTAATTAGCATATTAAAAAATTGAATATATATATATATATATCAAAATATAGACTTAAGTTATAAATATTTAATTTTGTGCTGTTAAAGTAATTAGGTGCATGTTTACATTATGTCTCATTTTATATCTTATTTTCTGAAAATAATTAATTCAAATAATCAAAAAGTAGATCAATCGACTCAGTCAAATTTTGCTGTGAAAAAGATACCAACTTTAAAAGCTTTGTGGTCCTTTTGCTTTTTTGTGGATAAACATATGGACGACTTAGACTCAAACACTAATCAATAGAAGTCCAGTTGAAATCGATAGAGAACAATCACTGTTGCACGTTACTAAATATTTACCATGTGATTGTTGTCACCATAGCGTACAATTACTTCCCAACATTTCTCAAATCAAATATTCTCATGGCAAGAGCTTGCTTCTTTTTGCTTTCTGCAACCTTTATTTTGCTTCACTTATCTATAGCCTTTCACTTCAAGAATATCACCACTGATCAATATGCTCTTCTTGTTTTGAAGTCCCGCATCACTAATTTGGAGCCTCATAGTATATTAGCAAAGAATTGGTCTACAAAAAGCTCAGTTTGTGACTGGATTGGGATTACTTGTGGTTTGAGTCATTACAGGGTCACTTCACTAGTTATTTCCAACATGGGACTCGTAGGCACAATCCCACCACAATTAGGAAACTTGTCGTTCCTTGTTAAACTTGACATGGGTAATAACTACTTTCATGGCAACTTACCACATGAACTTTCTAACTTGCACAGATTGAGAGTCATGTCACTCGGTAAAAACAATATTAGTGGATTTATTCCATCTTCATTCTCCAACATGTCTAAGCTCATGTATTTGGACCTTTCGTCTAATATGTTTACTGGTTCTCTACCATCTGAAATCTTCAACATATCTTCTCTGGAAAAAATTTTGCTTAGAGATAACGAGTTATCTGGAAATCTTTCCAATAATATCAGTCATCTTTCCAATCTTAGATATCTTGGGTTATCAGTCAATCAATTATCTGGGGCATTACCTTTGATTTTGTTCCAATGTTCACAACTACGATTTCTATCTTTATCACATAACATGTTTATCGGAGCCATACCAAGGGAGATTGGAAATTTGAAGATGCTTGAGATTCTCTATCTTGGTGACAACAGTTTCGAAGGTACGCAGTACAATAACGAATTTGGATATATAATTTGAGACACTGTATTAATTCAAACCCTTAAGTAATGTTTAACTGTTAGCGAACAAAAAAATTATATATTTTGAATTAGATGTAAAATCTCATGAGTTATTACTTAAACTAGCTCATTGCCCCTTTTTAAATTTGGCTTCTTCATTAAAAAAAAAAGGGAAAAAGAAACATAAATTTAACTATCTTGTCGTTACAAATTATATAAGCTTATATAAAAATTATACTAGTACGTACAATACATGTTAAAAAAATATATAGTTAAAATATATGTATTGACTACCATTTTCACCGTTCAAACAAGATATTTTAAAAAAATATATTGTTAAAACATTTGTATTGACTGTCATCTTCAATGTTCAACGTGATGCTGCAGACGACCAGCACCATTGCCGATCGAAACTCCAAAGTGATCCCAACTTTAAATACAGTTGGGACAGGGAGAAGTGGTGCTGTTATGGTTGGGATAGGAGAAGGGTCAAAACATAGGGCGGGGGGTAGGATATTTTGGTGGTGGTGGGTGAAGAAGAAGATGGGAAAAGGAAGGGGGGGGGGGCGGGGAAGAAAAAAAAAGGATAATCATAATAATAATCATAATCATAATCATAATAATAATAGATTAAGTATATGAGGATTTATATCAAGATTTCATAATTAGTCAACTAAAAATATAGAAATACTATCAGAAGTTTAAAAATATTAATAATACGAAGAAAGTGACTGTAGCACCCCACATTTGTGTTATAATTGGAAAAATATTGTTAAAGGATATTTTTGTTACATATTATAAGTTTGGGGGCCTAATTGGAAGAATTAGAACTTGTAGGACTTGATATTTATACGTTTGGACTGAATTGAAAATATCTGCAAACTTTGAGGACCAAAGTGTAAGGCGGTTGTAACGTCAGGGGTCTCATTGAAAATTCCGAAAAGTGGTCTTTATCTTCTTCCTCTTGAGCTGAAAACGTACACACCTATACATACACTTATACATATATACATTTTCTTCTCCTAAACTTCCCAAGCCCATATCTTGTTCGTTTCTTCACCAAATCGCGCAAATTATATATGAAAATCGATCACCGCGACGAGAGGAACGCGATGGTGGTGGTGTTGTTGGGTTTTTCCGATCGGAAAATTAACAGCGACGGCAGAGGCGCGGCAGTGACGGCGGGTTGATGGAAACCGGCGACTTTTCCGGCGAAACTCGACCGGGCTTGGAACGCCTTGACACGAGGAACGTGATGGTGGCCTCAATTTCGGGATTTGACGGTCGGTGGCGGAGTAATTCATTGATAAACGTGAAAAGGGTAAGTTAGGGCTCGATTTTGATTTTGTCTAATTAAACCCAAACGGCTTGGAGTTGTATAAAATTGATAGAGGGCTTTGATAGATTGGGACGAGGTGAATGTCCACTTGAAACAGGTTTTGATTCCGGCGATGGTACGTAGGTGGCTCCGGTGGCGGCGGCCGGCGGTTCCGGCGGCGGTTTGCGGGCAGAATGCCCCACTCGACGGGTTGAGCTCAAATTGTGAGGGTTCTTCCTTTTCTTGTTGGAAAGTATAGCCACCTTATTTCTATCGTACTTCGTGGACTATGAGCTCGAATATGCCTTACTATTTCGAATAGTTTAGACTTGCAACCTGTTATAATCGTATTGAACTCCTGATCGATCTCTTGAACCGATGCTCTTGTGAGGGTTCTTCCTTTTCTTGTTGGAAAGTATAGCCACCTTATTTCTATCGTACTTCGTGGACTATGAGCTCGAATATGCCTTACTATTTCGAATAGTTTAGACTTGCAACCTGTTATAATCGTATTGAACTCCTGATCGATCTCTTGAACCGATGCTCTTGTGAGGGTTCTTCCTTTTCTTGTTGGAAAGTGAGCCATCGTATTTCTATTGCACTTACTTGACTATGAACCCAAATATGCCTTACTATTTCGAATGGTTTAGGCTTCCTGCCTGT
The DNA here is from genome assembly GCA_026212405.1 of Petrea volubilis. NCBI lineage: Eukaryota > Viridiplantae > Streptophyta > Magnoliopsida > Lamiales > Verbenaceae > Petrea > Petrea volubilis. Next base: position 8,507,981 of record CM047878.1, read on the forward strand.
TATAATTGTATTCAACTCCTGATTGATCTCTTGAACCGACACTCTTGTATTGGATTGTTTTCGGCTCTCTTGTTATTGTCTAGCTTTTATTCTCATGATTGTTACCTTGTCTGGTGTACTGTTTGGGGCTTGCCGCCCATTATATGCTATCTTGGACTTCTGATTAGCCCTTATTCTATTGTTCCGAAATTCCTTTGTATCCTGTACTGTCTGGGCTTGCAGCCTATTTGAGCCGTGATAGACTTCAACTGTTTCCTGATACCGATTACTTGTGATTATTGTTTGTTACTGGTGCTATTGTACTGTATTGACGGGGACTTGTTGTTTCCCCTGTATTGTGATTATTGGTTATTGTATTGTACTGTACTGTTTTGGAACCCTTCTGCCTGAATATCAGATTGGGGAGTGTACTGTCCTGGCGACTATGGGGGTGCCCATAGTTCGCGTTTGTTTCATGGGAAGCTCTCATGGAACGATCGGGTGGGGAAGTCCCCCGATCAACTGTTTACTGCCTGTATTGTCTGGAGTGGCCACCCAGAATATTGGGAGGGATAAGGAAGGGTCTTAACTGTTTCTTGCTTGTGGAGTGATAAGGTGGTGAGACTCACCTTTATCGATTGTTTGAGATTGTTTCTGAATTGCTATTGCTTGTTCTGACCTTTGACTATTTATTGTACTCACCCCTTGAATTATTTCGATAACCAAGTGTTATCATGGTCCTTGTATTCACTTGACGTGTTGTACCCTTGAGCTCAGCTATCGCCCGTTACTGTACACCAATTAATCGAACCCTGCTCTTCATCTCTGCTTGTATTGATTGACTGAACTTTCGCCATTATCAAGACCGTTCCTGAATTGCTATCATTTGATTGCTGTATTGCTATATGTTCCAATCATTCCTTGAAATATTTGATATTCGAGCCCTTGATTTGTTGTATCCTTGTACGTTGTTGTGGTCTTATTTGCTGTAGCTCTTCATTATCTTGCATATATCGTATACCCTCACTGAGTCGCTTGGACTCATTATCGTTTATTTGATGATTATTGTTCTCAGAGTTATTGAGAGAGAAGTGTGCGGAGATTGAAGGTTATCGCTGCGCAAAGATGTGTACTAAACAACTCCCATTCGTACTTTATTCATACCAAATGATTAGCATATGTATTCGGGTCGTACGGGAGCTAATGGTTGTATTTCGGATAGTTGACTATGTATTATATGGCCTGTGGCCTCATCTTGAGCATGTACGTGGAAACGTACTCAGTTGTATCATTAAAACAAATGTGGAATTTAGGTATACATGGTTATTTTGAAACATTAATTGTTGATTTTAGATCCAGGTCTGCCTGCTCGAATAGCGAACCGGCTCGGGGAGAAAGGCTGCTCCGGGCCGGGGCGCTACAAGTGGTATCAGAGCTTGGGTTATTATGCCCAAGCGTACCGGGAAAGGATCCTCGGCTGTGGAACATGGGAATAGTGGAGAATAGATTTGATCCCAGTTAAGTGATTAAGATTGAACTCGTTTGGGGTATATATTTGACATGAACGTTGTGACAGGTTGGGAATGGGGTGGCCGACTGATACTGATGTAATGCATAGCATTACCTATGATTGTACTGTTGTGCTAAATGTATACTGAAGTGTTTACCTGTCTCTCTATTGACATAGCTGAAAGTATACGTCATGATAAGATTTGAAGGAACCGAGTTAAGACTGTGACCCAGGGCTTGACGAGCTCTTATAAGATAAAATTTTCTACCCACAATAGATGGTTTATGAGGCATTGGATTTTTGCTATCGGAAAGTTTTGAGTTGATTCAGAGAATGCTACTGGCTTCCTCTTTTAGACGTGCAGTGTAGTTGTTTGGTCCAGAGCACATGCCACTTTCAAATGAATGAGTACCGAATGACAAGGACATATATTGCAAGATTGTGACCCAAACCTTGACGAGCTCTTCTAAGGTTTAAGTTTCTAGTTATTCCTGAGGGGTTATGAGGTCTTGCTAGAAGAATTCGAACTGAGAGCTCTGTAGGTGGATAAAAAAGTTAAACCGAAAGATTATTGAAACTGTCAACATCACGAGAATAGCTTAATAAGCTCGGTACAGGTCGGCTAATTCTTTTCATCTGAGAAAGTGTCCGCCTTTCCCTGAATGAATTAAGGTAGTGATAGTTTTTTTCTTGTGGTAATCTTGACCTGACAAAGTCAGTCACTAGACGAGAATAGTGAGTACTCACATTGCAAAGTGATTGCACTATGTAAAGGGACGTCTAAGTGTAACGGATAAGATCATAGAAATGTTGGAGCCTTTGTGAAATACCGAATGAGTCGGCAACATATTATCTCAAGTGCTCTGAATATGGCTAGAATTCGTGGCATGTTGGTCCTTTCAAGTGAAATACGTTACATGTGTACATAACCTGTAAGATTTTATAGAAAGTCTAAAGTTGTTGCTTGTAATTGTACTAATGTATCGAAGCATATGCTGAAACGCTCGCTGGTCTTTGTTAAGACCTTGAGAGAGTATATTTTCCTAACTTGATTGTTGAGTCTCTGAAAGGATTGAGTGAAAGAGTAAAGTTCGTTATAATTGATACCCAGGGGTATTGGAGTTTAGTTAAAAGCGACGACAAGGCTCTCTCTCACTCTTACTCTTGAGACTGTTCCTCAAGACTTAGTATTACAACATCATGCAACGTGATAGTTGATAAATTTCTCTGTTAAAGTTTGAATGCAAACATCCTATCGAAACGCTAGTATAATGAAGAATTCCTGTACTAGAATGGAAGGTTGAGATGTGTATAACACCTGCCAAGTTCTGGTACAAAGATATACTGCTAGTCACTACTCGTGATTGTATAGATGCTCCGCACGCATGCTGGATAATTATCTAATCCTTTGCTCAAGCTCGAAGACATATCAAAGGTGGATCCAATGGCTCCAGAAGGGAGCAAAGTGAGAGTGAAAGGCGTTGTATTCATTATTGTGGGGTATGGAACCTTTATAGCAAGAAATGATATTACAGGAATTTTAACTTTTACCCCTTCTAGGTTGTTCCTCGATCAATGGGATGACTTCTTGCAGACCGTACCAGAACACCACAATATTGTGATTGTACAACTAATTGGAAACCCGATTGCGAGGATACAAGTACTATAGAGATTTTTCTATCTAAATCCTCCATTTCTCTAGGAGCTAATGAGCTCCATGAGATTACTACTGAAGTAAAATACGATAAGTTACAGAAAGGTCCTTCAGTTTGACTCTGGATGTTATAGGAGAACAGAAAACTCGACATCGAAAGAAGATGATGTTACTAAGAGAAGATAAAATGATTTACCGAGTGTAAAGGTATGTGGAGCCACAGAGAGTTCGTTATGTTGCTGAAGGCAAGTCAGAGAATCAATTTTGAATTTAATAACTGTTGGACTATTCAAATACATCAAACAAGTGGTGGAACCACTATCACGTAATATCATTCTAAGTATGTGATTGGGATTGACAAGGTATTGATAGCTCTCAAGTGGATATAACTGCACCTAATCGTTTTGGATGTGAGCCACACAGTACCGTAGGCGAGGTAACAGGAAGTGAGAACGTTTTGTCAAGGGGCAATGTCTCGAGAACTCTGAATGGAATCTGGGGACCAGATTCTCCTAAGGGGGGGAGAGTGTAACACCCCACATTTGTGTTATAATTGGAAAAATATTGTTAAAGGATATTTTTGTTACATATTATAAGTTTGGGGGCCTAATTGGAAGAATTAGAACTTGTAGGACTTGATATTTATACGTTTGGACTGAATTGAAAATATCTGCAAACTTTGAGGACCAAAGTGTAAGGCGGTTGTAACTTCAGGGGTCTCATTGAAAATTCCGAAAAGTGGTCTTTATCTTCTTCCTCTTGAGCTGAAAACGTACACACCTATACATACACTTATACATATATACATTTTCTTCTCCTAAACTTCCCAAGCCCATATCTTGTTCGTTTCTTCACCAAATCGCGCAAATTATATATGAAAATCGATCACCGCGACGAGAGGAACGCGATGGTGGTGCGGGTTGATGGAAACCGGCGACTTTTCCGACGAAACTCGACCGGGCTTGGAACGCCTTGACACGAGGAACGTGATGGTGGCCTCAATTTCGGGATTTGACGGTCGGTGGCGGAGTAATTCATTGATAAACGTGAAAAGGGTAAGTTAGGGCTCGATTTTGATTTTGTCTAATTAAACCCAAACGGCTTGGAGTTGTATAAAATTGATAGAGGGCTTTGATAGATTGGGACGAGGTGAATGTCCACTTGAAACAGGTTTTGATTCCGGCGATGGTACGTAGGTGGCTCCGGTGGCGGCGGCCGGCGGTTCCGGCGGCGGTTTGCGGGCAGAATGCCCCACTCGACGGGTTGAGCTCAAATTGTGAGGGTTCTTCCTTTTCTTGTTGGAAAGTATAGCCACCTTATTTCTATCGTACTTCGTGGACTATGAGCTCGAATATGCCTTACTATTTTGAATAGTTTAGACTTGCAACCTGTTATAATCGTATTGAACTCCTGATCGATCTCTTGAACCGATGCTCTTGTGAGGGTTCTTCCTTTTCTTGTTGGAAAGTATAGCCACCTTATTTCTATCGTACTTCGTGGACTATGAGCTCGAATATGCCTTACTATTTCGAATAGTTTAGACTTGCAACCTGTTATAATCGTATTGAACTCCTGATCGATCTCTTGAACCGATGCTCTTGTGAGGGTTCTTCCTTTTCTTGTTGGAAAGTGAGCCATCGTATTTCTATTGCACTTACTTGACTATGAACCCAAATATGCCTTACTATTTCGAATGGTTTAGGCTTCCTGCCTGTTATAATTGTATTCAACTCCTGATTGATCTCTTGAACCGACACTCTTGTATTGGATTGTTTTCGGCTCTCTTGTTATTGTCTAGCTTTTATTCTCATGATTGTTACCTTGTCTGGTGTACTGTTTGGGGCTTGCCGCCCATTATATGCTATCTTGGACTTCTGATTAGCCCTTATTCTATTGTTCCGAAATTCCTTTGTATCCTGTACTGTCTGGGCTTGCAGCCTATTTGAGCCGTGATAGACTTCAACTGTTTCCTGATACCGATTACTTGTGATTATTGTTTGTTACTGGTGCTATTGTACTGTATTGACGGGGACTTGTTGTTTCCCCTGTATTGTGATTATTGGTTATTGTATTGTACTGTACTGTTTTGGAACCCTTCTGCCTGAATATCAGATTGGGGAGTGTACTGTCCTGGCGACTATGGGGGTGCCCATAGTTCGCGTTTGTTTCATGGGAAGCTCTCATGGAACGATCGGGTGGGGAAGTCCCTCGATCAACTGTTTACTGCCTGTATTGTCTGGAGTGGCCACCCAGAATATTGGGAGGGATAAGGAAGGGTCTTAACTGTTTCTTGCTTGTGGAGTGATAAGGTGGTGAGACTCACCTTTATCGATTGTTTGAGATTGTTTCTGAATTGCTATTGCTTGTTCTGACCTTTGACTATTTATTGTACTCACCCCTTGAATTATTTCGATAACCAAGTGTTATCATGGTCCTTGTATTCACTTGACGTGTTGTACCCTTGAGCTCAGCTATCGCCCGTTACTGTACACCAATTAATCGAACCCTGCTCTTCATCTCTGCTTGTATTGATTGACTGAACTTTCGCCATTATCAAGACCGTTCCTGAATTGCTATCATTTGATTGCTGTATTGCTATATGTTCCAATCATTCCTTGAAATATTTGATATTCGAGCCCTTGATTTGTTGTATCCTTGTACGTTGTTGTGGTCTTATTTGCTGTAGCTCTTCATTATCTTGCATATATCGTATACCCTCACTGAGTCGCTTGGACTCATTATCGTTTATTTGATGATTATTGTTCTCAGAGTTATTGAGAGAGAAGTGTGCGGAGATTGAAGGTTATCGCTGCGCAAAGATGTGTACTAAACAACTCCCATTCGTACTTTATTCATACCAAATGATTAGCATATGTATTCGGGTCGTACGGGAGCTAATGGTTGTATTTCGGATAGTTGACTATGTATTATATGGCCTGTGGCCTCATCTTGAGCATGTACGTGGAAACGTACTCAGTTGTATCATTAAAACAAATGTGGAATTTAGGTATACATGGTTATTTTGAAACATTAATTGTTGATTTTAGATCCAGGTCTGCCTGCTCGAATAGCGAACCGGCTCGGGGAGAAAGGCTGCTCCGGGCCGGGGCGCTACAGTGACAATACAAAAGTTATCACTAATTATATTTGTTTAATGACAATCTATATTTGCCTTTAATCACAAAAATGATTTCACAAGGTTAATGGCTATCAACATAATTGTACTCAAGTTATCACCATCAATTATTGATATCTCTATAGCAACAACTTAGTAGCAAAATAAAATTAGTAGCAAATCTTAGTGCTAATTATTCTTAATGAATTGATCATTATTAACTTGTTGCGATATCTAATTAAGGAAAAGAAATAGCGTCTCATTAGCGGTAAAATAAAAAAATATTATCACTGAACACATGTCAAAGTGATAATTTTCATATTTTTACCTTTTTTTATCACTAGTAGTAGAAATATATATGATGCACTTTACTCCTTCATTTTACCTTTACTTTTCATGTAATCTTCTCTCTAGTAAGGTTTAGTTAGATCTTAGATTGGATAATTTTACTTAAAACCCTTTAGGCGTTTTTGTGTGTGCCGATGATATATTGATCATTCATGACTGCGTTTAGAGTACGAATTATGCCTGCGAATTTCACTAATCTTTTGTTTTAGGTTATGTTTGAATTAATGTATTCAAAGCAAAGAATTTGAAATTTAATTTATAATAACAAAATTCATTGAATTTTTTTTGGATAAATTCATTTTGCAGTGGATTTCATTTCACATCTTTTAACGTACATTTTAAGCTACTTTTTGAATCTTTTATGATGAATACGAAATCCATCAAATTTGATGTCATTTGAAATTCTTCCTATCAAATTGCTCCTTCAAATTCAAAGTTCTCAACTTAAACGAAACGTCTGGTGAACTTGGTAATATACTTCACACTTATCGATCTTGAAATTGATTCGAAAAAAGGTCTGATTCCGATGGACGTACATGAGTGCTTGAATCTGATTGCTTTGGACACGAGAAAATCCATAATATATGCTTTCGCCAATTCATTTTCCCTCTATTGCCAATTTCGACATAGAAATGGAACCCTCGGAAAAGTTCACTTAACTGAGAGAAGATACGCTACAAAGAGTCCGTGCATAATACACACTTATAAGCATATACAGTATCTTTTAAGAGTATATATCACTGTGGTAATTGAACTTTGCTGTGAATATCGTTATAAAGTTCATATACAGTCTCTTTCTTTCTCTTTCCTCTCTTTCACTTCTTTTTTTGAAATTAAAATATTAAAAATTCTATTAGATTTTACATCTCTATTCTATTCCAATTAAAACATCAAAAATCCTATTAGAAAATTTCTTCTCTGACAAACCCTACATGACTCAAATTTTTCTTCAAAAGCAACATAAAAGAATGTACTGTATACCAAGTTTGAAATTTATGCATTTATTTATTTCTATTTTTGTAATTGATTTTTGTGTAGAGATTTGAATTTTAGGATTGTTGATATGAATCTTGATAGATATTCAATATTGAATTTAATCAATTTTAATGTTTATTTGTTGGGTTATTGAACTTGAATGAGTTTACTAATTTGAGACCTGATATTTAATTGGGGATGATTTGGGGAATGTGATGACGGAGAAAAAAGAAAAGATGTTTTTTGAGTTTACATACTTTTTGATTGTGAGAATAAAAGGAAAGGAAAAAAAAACTTTTTTAATACTTTTTGAGTTTTGATTATATATTATTATGTAGGTTTATGTCAATTTTGTTTAATATTTTTAAATCACTATTTGTTAAGTATTTTTTAAAAATAATTCATTATCCACTATATTTTCTTCTTTTGAAATAGGGAATAACTTGTTATTTTTTTCAGTATCATTTTTTATGCATTGTTTTGATTGTAACACTTTTATTATATATATTGTAGCACTTCTAATTGGTCGTATGTGCATAAATATAATAACTTTTGTTATTTTATATGTTAATACTATATATAACCCTTGTATTTATACATTGTAATAATTAATAATCTTGAACAAATTTCGTCATCCCTTAATCAAACTTCTGACTTTGTCTCCATAGTGGATGCATAACTAACCTTAATTAAAATGTTTGCTCTGTAAAGAGCATGATCTCTCATTGTATATACAAAAAAGGTCAAGTAGTATATTGATTTGTAGATTGAAAATTATTGAAAAGTGCTCTGTAAAGAGCATGATCTCTCATTGTATATACAAAAAAGGTCAAGTAGTATATTGATTTGTAGATTGAAAATTATTGAAAAGTGTCAAAAGTACTACATTCGTTACGTTTTCTTTTCTTTTTGTTTTTTTTTTAATTATTTATTTGAATGGTACTTTAGCTAGCCGCTTGGCATTGGGAAAATATTTGTATGAACTCGGTGTTTGGACACTACATATAGATCAAACGGGTCAGATTGTTTTATATTTTGTATGTCGCTACTTTTTTAAGTGAAATAATGATATGATACAATTTGAATTGTTTGGTGCATGTATAGGGTTAATATCGAGTGCATGGAAGAATTTTCCCTAGGTCTTGTGTTCCGTGGAGTCTTTTCCTTTGGTGAATGTGACTAATCATTGTTTATAGGACTTTTAGCGTAGGACACACCTGTGTTAGTTCTAATAAAATCAAAAAAAAATCCTAAAAATATAAATTACTATAAAAAATCTTGTGAAATATGAAATCAATCAAAAAAGACCCTCCATTAACAATTTGAGCTACGTGCGTCAGTTTTGCATCCAAAATAGTGTTTTAAGCTTGAAAAATTATCCTTTTAACCTTATAAAATTTGAACCATTTGTTTCTAAAATTAGTGAAAAGAATTCTCTATTTTTAAAAATTAGTAAGATGAGCCTTCTATATTTAAAAAATGAGCAAGATAAACCCCCTATTTCTTAAGAAATAGCATGATGAACCTTTGTTTTGTATCTGTCTCTAGAAAACCACCACAAGCATAGCAATTAACATTTCTTGCAAATCGATAGTAAATCTTTGGGAAATTCCGAATGTTAGGATATGGATTCCAAATTTACTTTTCCCTCTTTCATCTTCTATAGGAAGATTTTGGTAGAGAATGAGAGAAAAATTGATGTTATTTTTCAGTTTATTAATAAGGGGTTAATTGCAACTTTGGTCCTATAGGTACGCCTTTGTTCAACTTTAGTTTCATTCATTTCAATTTTCTCAATTTTGGTGCCATATGTTTCAATTTTTTGTAATTTTGGGACTTTTTTAAAATTCCGTTTGATCTTTAACGATGAAGGCATGCGTCTTCTCTGGTGGGACTAAAATTTCATTCAATTTTGGTCCCATTTGTTTCAATTTTCTTAATTTTGGTCCTATATGTTTCAAAATTTCGTAATTTTGGGACTTTGCAGAAAATTTGAAACGTATGGCATTTAACAGCCACGTGAGGTGTGCGTACCATCGCCGTTAAAGATTAGATAGAATTTCAAAAAAGTCCCAAAATTGCAAAAATTTAAAACATATGGGACCAAAATTGAGAAAATTGAAACATACGGGACCATAATTGAGAATATTGAAACGAATAGAACCAAAATTAGACAAAGGCATACTTATAGGACCAAAATTGCAATCAACCCTTTGAGGTGCTTTTTCCAATTTTTCCCTATAAGTCATATTTTTTGCCCAAGCTTCTTGTCCCCTCTTTTTCTGTTTTATGGTTCATGATTTTGTTTTCTATATTCTTTAATCACTTTCCTCTAATTCCATATTAAGTTTTCAGTCTTCTCTCAATTTATTCTTATTTTTCAAAAGTGCTTTTGCTTTTTTGTGGCCTCTCTATCTTATTTTTTCCTCACCCCCCATCCCCACACACAGATACACACACACCACTCTTTGCTCTTGTGAGTTGTGACTTGATTTGTTGGTTGCCCGCTAGTTTCACTTTTTTGTCCTACTAAAAAAGTTGTCTACTTTTTTTTATATTTCTTTCCTTTTTTCTTCAAAATCCATAGAGTAAGAAGATAATTCTTGATTCGATGGAGTAAACTATATTTAAATTTTACGAATTGAAATGCTATCCATACTTGGATCAAGGCACAGCTTTGGACTTCCTCAAATAACAACTCAGGTTAAGAAGGGAACCATGTCAAAGGAGATTGGAAACTTATATTGCTTGAGATTCTAATACTTCATGAAATGATTTGGAAGACCCGTACAATAGTCAAATATGGATGAATAATGCCTCCCTCGCTGTATCTAGGAAAAAAATAATGCTCAAGATCAATTTCACTCACGATGTTTGATCATGTTAGTTATTAGGGTAAATTATGTTGACTACCCTAAGTTTTCCTAAATTATGAAATAGACCATCGAATTTTAAAATTTACCTAAATAGTTTTTAGGTATGTAAATGATTCACACATGTTAAGCCTTTGTGTTTTATCATTAAGAGAAACAATTAAATTTTAACAAATTTTTCTATTTTACCTTTTTAGTCAAATTTTCATGAAATATGACTAATTTTGTAGGACTAAAGTGCCCCTTGGTGTTCAATTTGATCAACTTTGCAGTGTATTAAGGGGCATTTCTATCATAGACAATTGGGTCAAATTGAGTCAAAATATGATTAAATAGGTAAATTAGGAAGAACATGTTAATGTTTCATTATTTTTGATAAATTTTCTAAATGCAGTTGACGAAGTGTTAATACGTATAAAATATTTGCATATTTTAATATTATTTAAGTGATTTTTAAAAATTGATGATCTAATTTGTAGTTTGGCTAAACCTCAAAGTAGTTCAACATAATTTTCCCTAGTTATTATATGTAATAGTTGTTCATACTACTGCATTTGGAAATTGATTTGATAGGTCCAATTCCAAAGGAAATATGTCATTGCCCAAATCTTGAGATGTTGGCATTGGATGGAAACAAATTCAATGGGTTCGTTCCGAATGAGATTGGAAATCTAACCAAGCTTAAGGAGTTGTACCTCTCAGTCAACAACTTGATAGGTACGCCGATATATCCTTCATGCTTAAACATGAAAATTAGAGTAACATACAACTTTAGAAACTCAAACACACCACAAAAAAAAGCACATTTTGCCATCCCATTTCCTACCTACTTTGTGTGTGTAGTATTAAATTTTGTAATTGCCTACGACTTAATCCAAAACTGTAAGCACTACTAGAATTGTTTACAGATTTATAATATTAAGTATAATAAATGGATTAAAGGCTATGCTTTTATACCAAAACGTAAGTAATACTAGATTATTGCTTATGTTATTACAATCGTAAGTAATAAATCTAAGAAAGACTACACTTTGATTTTAAGCCATTAGTAATACTTCATGACTTATTAAATTACAATCATAAGTGATAAGTTTACCAAATACTACATTTTGAACTAAAACCGTAACAAATAATTGATTATTCCTTACAAATTTACAGTAGAAGGTAATAAATTAATAAAAAATTTATTGTTTGATGTAAAATCATCAGTAAGACATGCTTATTTCTTATGGATTAGCTAGTGTTAGTAATAACTTTGGAAACATCTACAGGTTAGAAGAAAACCATAGACAATTTAAAGTTATTGCTTACTTTTTTCTATTCAATAGTAAGGAGTATAATATGAAAAATAATGAAAAAATGAAAAAATAAATAAAATATTTTTGGAAAAATGAATGTAGAATTTTTCAAAGCCATGCATGTAGTTATATTTTCCAAGCATAACATTAAAAAAATGTTTATTAAGTCGTTTTATATAGCACTCTGTCAATTTCAATGTATTAGTAAAATACGTTAATTTATTTTATACTCGTTTTCAAAAGAGCTACTTAAATTAAAATTTTCATTTGATATGGCTAATTTCGTACTCGATTAATTCAATTGGTCAACTACACATATAATCAATTCACTTTGACTATGTCGTTTGAATTTCATGTAATTAAATGTGTCAATTGATCAATTGTCAAATTTTGAACTATTGATCCGCCAATTTGAACTACTAAGGGTTTTGAATTTAATTTATTTAATTTGGTCAAAGACAACAAATTAAAATAAATAAATTGATAATTTTACCTATAATGAATAATTTCAGATAAATTGCACAAACTGAGTTGCAGTAACTGATGAAAATTTCCGAATTTTGATAAAGTCAAAGGTAAAAAATTTTAATTTTGACTTTTAACTATGAATTTTTCCGTGGCTGAAAAATCCAAGAAACTTAGCCACGAATTAATCCATGGATAAAAAAAAGCAAAAACGTTTAGCCACAAAAAAAACCAATGGCTAAACTTAAAATATGTTGGGTTGCGAAAAAATCCGTGTCTAAGAGTCAAAATTAATAAAATCATTAACTTATAAACATAAGAGTAATAAATTAATAAAATAAGGGCAAAATTGATAAAATTACAAAAAGAAAATTCTAAATTGATAATTTTACAAAAACATGACAAGTAAAAATAATGAAAAAAACAAGAATGTGGATGGCTGGCTAACTGGAGTTTAGTTCCCAGCTAGTGCAACCCAAACCAAAAAAGGAAAAGATCTTACTGAAAATTCTCATTACTGCATCCCATACCCTAGGCAAAAAGAATGTACATATTATATTCACCACAGTCAGCCTAACTGTAGTTAAAAAATTTTATTAATAACTACAGTAAGGCCGCCAAGCAGTTGGTAAATTTAATGGTTACACTTTTGGAGGCGTAGCTGATATTCAAGTGACATTTGCCACCCTTAAAACAAACAGTCGTCAATGTCATGCTAAACCGTAGGCAAAGTATTAGCTACGCTTTGGAAAGCCTAGCCAAATATTCACAACTGCTAGAATTGCTATGAAGGGCGGAGCCAAAAACTAATTTGAGGGGGACAAACTTTTTAGAAACATAATTATTTATTAAAAAAATAAGTATAAATTATATAGGTAATATTGAAGTATAAAAATAACAATATTTGTTATATTTATGGATATATAATATATTCTAATAAAATGTCTACTTCTAAGGAAATAATGAAAGTAAATAAGTATAATTAGATACAAATGTTAATTAGTCACTTAATAAAGAAAAATAGAATTCTTGAATTCACAAATAAGTACGTAGTTACTCAATTGAGATTTGAGAGAAACACTAAAACGATGTTAATAAAAATAAAAGTTTAAAGTGATACTAGAAAAACTTAACAAGCTATTCCTTATTTTGAAAATAAACATAATAGTGGATAATATGCTGCTTTTAGAAAAATACTTAACAAAGTAAGTTTTCGACCACACTCAACAAAATTGTTATAGATGCAAAAAAAGATATATAATCAAGACTCAAATAATACCATATAACATTTTATTTATCTAATTGTCCTCCATTGTCAATTAATATAGTTAAAAATCACAAAAAGTCTTCTCTTATCTGTTTTTTTTCCACCATCACGTTCACTAAGGCTTCATTTGGTAGGGTGGAAAATGGGAGGAAGGGAAGGGGATGGAAGGAAATTGGAAAGAAAATGTGTATTTTTCGTTGTTTGGTTGTGGGAGGAAAAGAGAAGGAAAGAAATTGAGGATGGAAAAATAAGTATGGGGCCCATTGATTTTTTTTTCCACCCAAAATCGGATGGAAGAGGGGAGGAAAATAATGCAAAGATATCTATAAAACAAGATTTTCAAAATTGCCCATATGTATAACTAGGTGTTTAAATAATATTGCTTCTTCTACCATTATGAATCTTTGCATTTTTTTTAAATAGCAAATACGACTTGTTCATTTGTATAATACATTAAAAATATATTTCACATATTTATTTATTTTATGTTTATTAAATTATCTACGACATAATTATATTTGTAACTTAATTATATTTATAATTATATAGGATTGTAGTTGTCATTTGACACAATGTAAACAAATATTTCATTATATTAATTTATATATTTTATTAACATTATACTTATTTAGTTTAATTTTAGTAATCTATTTTTTAGACAAATTTAATAATCTATTTTAATACATGAATTCATAACATAATTATAATTTATAATGATATAAGGGTATAATTTTTATTTAGTACATAAATTAATTTCTTTCCTTCCACTTTTCCATTCAAACAAACAAGGAAAAATAAATAGATTTCTATTTTCCTTCCATCTATTTTTTTTTTCAACCAAACATATATGTGGAAAATTAAAATCCACTCATTTTCTTTCCTTTCATTTTCTTTCCTCCCTATTTTCTTTCCTTTGCCAAACGCAGTGTAAATCTCCCAAATCAAATATCAAGTCTCAAAAGTTAAAACAACAATATTTATTCAAGTTCACTAACCCTAATCAATATTTATCAAAAATCATTAATTTTAATATTCATAAACCACAAACCTTTATTAACAAAACTACAATTCAAATCTCTACCCCAAACTCAATTATAATCAAAAAAATCAACTTATATACTAAAAGGTAAGTACATAATACCTTATTGTACTTTATCTTTGGAGAAATTTTTAAATGGGGGATAAGATTTTTAGGATTTTTCCTTGAAGAGAAGAAAGGAGGAGGGAAATGTCACTACTGAGAAATTCTTACCCGCACCGGGTTCGGCCACACCATGACTAATTAGGTGGTGAGTATTTTACATTTGCCATGTGATTCGTGTACAGTTTAGGGAGAGTGACCAATCACATGACAAGTGTATTAACACTTGTTATATGATTAGTTGGGTGCGGCTAAGCCGGATCTGGGCAAGAATTTTCCTGTCACTACTAGAAAAACAGCTAATCGTCACAGATTTTAGCCACAGATTAAAAAAATTACGAAAAAAAACTTAGCCACGACCTAGCCGTGGCTATTTTTGATGGCTAAAATTGACACGAAATTTACCGCCAATTTTTAGCCACGGCTAGACCGTGGCTAATAGACACGAATTAGGCCGTGGCTAATAGATACGGATTAGGTTGTGGCTAATAGATACGGATTAGCCACTGCCAGATTTAGCCACAGCCAAGCCGTGGTTAACATCCACGGATTAGCAACGGCCAGGCCGTGGCTAAAAATCCTTGGCCAATTTTTTTTTTTTTTTTTTTTTTTGCACCAAGTATGGTTTGAACTCTTGACTTTTTAGTTGAAGTTAGAACATTAAACCACTACACCAGTTTAACTTTTTGTTTAATAATTAGTTTTTGCTATACTTAACTAATATATGTATATTACATATATTGATATATATAATAAATGACTCGATATATTACATACATATAAGATTAGATATACTTATATATATGTATATTTATATATAATTAGATGTATATATTAGATATATATGTATATATATAACATATATTAGATATATAATACACTGGTATATCTTTATTTCGTATAGATGATTGATATATTTCAATGTTTATTTCAATATCAATTACAATGACGAATGATCGTTTCAATTATTTGACGATATTTTAATGTTCTATTGAGATAAAATACAACTTAACTTTCATAATTATTTCTTTAAATTTAATTTACTATTTTATTATAATATCACAATATATTGGATTATACCACATATATAAGTATATAAGTATAATCCTAATTAGTCCATTTCAACATTTATTGTCAATTGTTTATATATAAGAGTTAATTATCTAGTTTTGAAAGTTTATAATTGATCAATTGTCATAACTTATATTATAGTTTTATTAATGATTCAACAACGTATAATTGTTATTGATAATTTATAATATTTCAATGTAAAATAACTAGGCTAATAAGGCCAGAGTGGTTTAACCACAGTTTGGCCGTGGCAAATAGCCACGAGCTAGCCACGATTAGACCGTGGCTAAATTAGCCATTTAGCCACGACCAACCCGTGGCTAATTTAGCCACAGTCAGAATAATTTTTTTTTTATTTTTTTGAGTTTGATGTTGTTCAAACTGTTAACCTCTTGGTTGAAATTAAAGAATCAAACAATTGCACCAATTTAATTTTTTTGTTAAAGAATTAGTTTTTGTTATACTTAACTAATATAAATTATGCGAAATTCTAAATATAAATTTTCTAAATAAATATTTGGATGATTTTTGTTTTTGCCATTAATTTTTTAAATTTTTTTTTTATAATTAATAAATTATTTGTTCAATCACTAATACTTTTCAATAACAAAAAAAGAAAAGCAAAAGATTAGTAAAGGACTGGACCATGATATATATATATATATATATATATATATTGGATTTTCAAAATATTTGAAGGCTACAACTCAAATAAGATTTCATTTTTAAGTTGGTATTTTATCTTTTATTTCATAATGTACATTATGCTATAGAAGTATGTGTTTAAAATTATTTTCTTAATTTATTTCAGTCAGTTAACTTTAATTTATTTATTTTTTATTTATTTTTTTGGATTAGCCACGATCAGGTCGTGGCTAATGGTCACGGATTAGCCACGGCTTGCATTTTCCAAAATTTAGTGGCCAAATTAGCTACAGTCTGATCGTGGCTAACGTCCCTGACTAGAAATTGGTGGCCATTAGGCCGTGGCTAATCCGCGGCTAAATGGCCATGACTAAAATTAGCCATGTCAGTTTTAGTCACAGAAAAAATCCGTGCCTAATCCATGGCTAATCTTTTGGGCCACAGATTTTGGCTAAATCTGTTTTTTCTTGTAGTGTGTATCACAAGATTTTTAGGGTTTTTATTCGAAGTGAAGAAAGAGAAAGAGGGGAGAAAAGAAAGAATTTAATTATTTAGGGATAAATAAAACTTGCAACCTAACTATACGGGTTTTCATAGTTTGCACCCTCAAGTTTTGATTTTTTTCCAACGGACACCTCAACTTTGCGTATTTTCACAAATTGCAACCTAATTAAATAAATTTTCTGATAAAAAATGTATGTTGTAGCAGTGCATTGTGAGAAGCAGATGGGTTGAGTAAGGGTATTCTCGGCTTTTTAAAATTCGGAACTACATTTTGACAAAAAGTCTAGTCATTTCCTTCCTCTTTTCCATTTATATTTATTAATGACCATAATTGCCACCATTTCACGCACTAACCACCCCACAATTTCACCTTCAATTGCACAAACTACGCTCTCCCCTTCCTCCTCAAAATATCCATGTTATGGGAGAAGTCTAGATCTTGAAACCAAAGTGGGGTCTCAAAATTTCGGCCAAAAGTTCATCTACAAGCTAGAAAAATCAGCTTTGTGCTGCTCCAGCGACAATGAGGGCGGATGAGACAGTAGAGGGTTGAAGAGTTCAAGGTAGTAGAAGATTGAAGGGGAGTGAAGTGGTGTGTTGTTTCCCTAAGGTTAGCAGGATGCCGTTGTTGATGATACCGACATGTTCTAAGATTCTTTGCCATCATGAAAGTAGCGAAGGGAGTGGTGGCGCATGGAGAAAAGGAAGGAAATGGAGAAGGGGAGAAATGAAGAGGAAGGACATAGCTAAAAATTTTGTCAAAATTTAGTTCCCAATTATAAAAAGATGAAAATACATGTACTCAACCTATGTGTTTCTCACAGCTGCCTCTCCGGCGTACATTTTTTATCGAAAAATCTACTTAGATTGCAATCTGTGAAAATACGCAAAGTTGAAGTGGCCATCGAAAAAAACTTAAAACTTGAGATTGCAAACTGTGAAAAACCATATAATTGAGGTGGCAAGCTGTATTTATCTCAATTATTTAAAGTAAAATATAGTGAGTAAAAGTAAACAATCGAAAATAATATATAATGGCTAAAAGTAATTTTTTTTATTTTATACTCAAAATTAAAAGTTGAATCTTTATTTTTTTTTTTTGAGGGGGGGGGGGGGTGGAGGCAAAAAAAAAATTTAATCTCAATAATTACATAAAAATAAATTGACCCCCTGCCTCCATCATTAATTGCTACGAGTGCCAAACCGTTGCAAAATCGGCATTAATAATACATTGCCTACTATTTACATTGTTTAATAGTAATTTTCTCACGTAGCTAAAATTACATTTTCAAAGGGTCTCCCAAAATCATTACGTCCATCGAAGCACAATTACAGAAATATAATCATTTATCACCCGGTTAAAAGAATAAAAAGGGAAAAAAAAAAAAGAACATGAATACATTTCAGCCTTTGAATTGAATGATGGCTAGGCAATTCACAAATTACACAAGACACATGCATGAAGCGAAAGTATCTAGGTGATTCACTGCTTAAAAACATTAGCTTTAAAGGTATATTAATTGGAGGCATGTATGTATTGGTCCATGAAAATGAGTAAAAAGGACTTTTAATTTTTAATAGCAAATTAAATTTTATACACAAACTTAGATAACCTTCAAATATCATAATTTGCCTTCAAAAATTGTCAATGGAGGCAATTTTTATAAAAAAAAAATTCTTCATGTTTTTTGCGACTGTAGTTATGGAGGATATTTTTTTTTTGAAAAGCCTCTATATGTATTAATGAAGAAGTTTTTATGATTTTTTTAAAGACAAATAAAAAAGCCACCTTATATGATATTTGTTGTAGTAATGATGAACTTGACCCCGCATATTTACAGTAAATGTACAAATACTTGGAAGAGTGGATATGGAGACAAGAAAAATGGCAAATCCTAGTAATTTAGTGAGACATGCAATGAATCAATCAACAAGGTTACTAAAATCATAATGATTTAACAAATAACAGTATATAGAGAGTTGCGTCAACGTAGTCATAATTTCGAATAAGAAAATATACACTCAAAACTCGAGGCCTTTGCACGATTTATATCTAAAAAGGAGTCAGAATCAATTTGATAGTCGAATTTCATAATGTTAAGTTTTCATTTTTTTTTTTATACAATAGCTTTAAGGTTAAGTTGATGCTTGAACTCTACAATTGTTTCATTATAATGAGTTTTACAATAAATGCGTATTGGTTGCCAACTAGCGAAAACCATTAAGTATATATCCGTTAAAAATTACCAAAAACTGAAGTAATCAAAAAATTCATAAAATTATTTTTCAATTTATCAAAATCCATTCCATCAACTTTTAATTCAAAATTTGAAAAAACCAAACATTTACTTTTTTGGCTTAATTACATTGACTGTTCACCTTGAAGAAAGTAAGTTATGTTTTAGTGATTTTTTTTTTCTTTTCAGTTCCTTAAATTGATTTATATCAATGATGATTTCCATAAATAATTTTTTTCTAAGAATTATTTTTAAATTTTTTAAAAGATATATATAAATTATTATTATTATTATTATTATTATTATTATTTTCTTTTTTGGAATTTGGAGATGTATCAAATATAGTGAGACTTTTTTAATTTCTAAATTTGAGGTAAACAAAATAAAAAATATTCAAATCTGTTTAAATTATTTTTTGATAAAAAATATGAATAAATTATTAATATTATAAAAAATCTAATTTATAATTAAGTATCATATTTAGATTTGGAAAAACAAATCTAAGGTTGTGGAATAAATATTTTAGATAGAAAAATAATTTTTTGTATTTTGTGAATACAAAAATTTATCTTAAGGGGTTTGTAGTAATTTTTTGTAGTTTAACTTAGGTATTGAAATGATTTTGAACTTTTCTTCTCTGGCTAATAAGGAGGTAAAATAGTTCTTTTTTCATAGAGGTATCACTATGCTCAAACACTATCAAATTCACTACCTATTATATTTTATTCAGCCATATTTATGTATATATCGCATATATATATGTGTATATATCATCACCTTGTGAATTTCACGACGCAGATCATTTTATTTCTCATGCTGAACTCTTATGTTTTCTTAATTTTACAGGTCCAATAACCGAAAACTTAATTAATTTAAGGAATTTGGAAGTGTTCTCCGTGGCTAATAATAGCTTGAGTGGTTCCATCCCTGGAGGGGTTTTCAACATGTCGACACTCAAATATCTACATCTTTCGTTCAATAACTTCTCGGGCACTTTGCCATCCAATATGGGTCATAAGTTATCAAATCTTGAAGTACTCTCTCTCCATGTTAATAGTCTTACTGGACAACTACCCTCATCCATCTCCAACTTATCTAAACTTGCTAACCTAGACATTAGTGATAACAAATTCCTAGGTTTGATTCCAAACTCCCTTGGGAATCTAAGGCTACTTCAGTATTTATCTCTATTTAACAATATTTTCACAAGTTATTCATCTTCAGAGCTGACATTCATCACTTTCTTGACCAATTGTCAATATTTAGAGCATCTGGATATAAGTGATAATCCTCTAAATGGCATTATGCCTGTTTCTGTTGGAAATCTTTCGACTTACATGACTTTTTTTCGTTGTAGTAGCTGCAAAATCAAGGGCAATATTCCAAACGAAATTGGCAACCTAAGCAGCCTAATTAGGCTAGATCTGAGTAATAATGACTTGAGCGGATACTCTCCAAGGACATTCCATGGTTTACAAAAGCTACAGGGATTGTCACTAAGCAATAACAAAATAAGGGGATATTTTTCAAGCAGTATTTGTGATTTGTACCAATTGGGGTACTTATATCTTGACCAAAATGACATTGTAGGTTCTATTTTGGATTGCATAGGAAACCTTACTTCTCTAAGAAGGATTAATATTTCTTCCAATAAATTAACTTCCAATATTCCTCCTAATTTGTGGAACCTCAAATATCTCCTAGTGCTCGACCTATCCTCGAACTCTTTGAGTGGTAGTCTACCTCGAGAGTTGGAAAATTTAGAGGTCACATTTTTCATCGATCTCTCGAGAAATCAGTTCATAGGTGATATTCCCAATGCATATGGAAGCATGCAAAACTTGATCTATTTTTCTTTGGCAAGTAACAAACTGGAAGGATCTATTCCTCAGTCATTTGGCAAAATGACAGGCTTGGAATCGTTGGACTTGTCAAACAATAATTTCTCAGGAGAGATTCCAAAGTCATTAGAGGAACTCGATTCTCTAATGTACTTTAATGTCTCATTCAACAATTTAAGAGGCGAGATTCCAAGTGGAGGGCCCTTCAAGAATTTCACATACCAATCATTTGTGTCGAATGAGGCCTTGTTTGGTGCTCCTCAATTTCAAGTGCCACCTTGTAATCACAATAGGCATTCTTCTCATGATAGCTCAAGCACACGAAGATTGGTTCTAGTTATATCACTTGTAATCGCATCATTGGCCCTTATTGTGATCTTAATTCACTTATGGATCATGAGACAAAAGAGAAAAGAGGTTCCACCTAAAGTTGACTCTCCACAGATCAACCCAATGCTGGGGAAATTCTCATACTGTCAACTCCAACAAGCCACTGATTTCTTTAGCCAAGGAAACTTGCTTGGTATTGGAAGTTTTGGTTCTGTTTATCGAGCAACTATTGAGGATGGAACAATTTTTGCTGTCAAAGTGTTCAATCTCCAACTAGAATTTGCATCCAAGAGTTTTGAGACAGAATGTGAAGTGCTGCGGAACCTACATTATAGAAATCTCACAAAAGTAATCAGTGCTTGCTCTAATCTTGATTTCAAAGCATTGATTCTAGAGTACATGGAGAATGGGAACCTTGAGAATTGGTTGTATTCAGATGGTCATTTTTTGGATGCTATGCAACGCTTGGATATAATGATTGATGTGGCATCTGCACTTGAATATCTTCACCATGGTTATCACACACCAGTGATTCACTGTGATTTGAAGCCTAGCAACATCCTGCTAGATAGAGACATGGTAGGGCATATTGCAGATTTTGGTATATCCAAGTTTTTAGGAGAGAAAGAAAGTATTGTGCATACCAAAACTCTTGCTACATTAGGTTATATTGCACCAGGTAACCAGTTTCTCCTTTTTTTTCTCCTTCTTTTATTATTTTTATTTAAAAATTTTGGTTAATTATATCTATGCATGAATTGACATGACTACTCTAGTTCTCCATCACTATGTTTGTTTTAGAATATGGAATTGAAGGCCTTGTGTCTAGCGCTTCGGATGTCTACAGCTACGGTATTATACTGATGGAGACATTCACAGCAAGAAGACCAAGTGACAATATGTTTGCTGGGGATTTTAGTTTGAAGAGTTGGATAAAGGCTTCGCTATCTAACAGATTGACTCAGGTTGTTGACTCCAACTTATTAACCACCGAAACAGAAAATTTCATTGAAAAATTGCAATGCCTTTCACAAATCATGGAGTTGGCCTTGAATTGCACAACAGAATCTCCAAGGGCAAGAATAAACATGAAAGATGTTTTAACAACTTTGAAAAAGATCAAAGTCTAGTATTTTTCCAAGACACAATGATCAGTTGAGAATTATTGTGGATTTACTTCAAATGCACCTCTCTTTTTTCTTTTTTCTTTTTTTTATGAATTTGTCCATAGTAATATATATCCTGGACAGACTGTAATTTGGTTTTGTATAAATATTTTGTTCTTAATATAATTTAGCTTAAATTTAGCCAATCAAGATCGTTGAGATCTAATAATACAGAAGTAAGGATATAAGATGATGAAATGTTATTATTTATAATTTAATATGACAAGGTCTATTCTTTTCCTTACACAGTTTTACTTAAATTTGAAATTAATAAACTGAATCATAGTGAATTAGGCTTCATCTTAATCATAATTCATTTGGTCCTCTCTTGATACATAATAACCCCCTAATTTGAATTGTGTACTGAGAACTTGAGCAACAACAGACTGTCCTTGGAATTCGGACTCAGGATAGGAAAACTAAAAACAACAATAATGTGATTGGCTTTGGGCTAAAATTACATGCCAAGTCCAAAACATGCCCCTTTTGTTTGCTGATATTCTAAACATCATGGAAATTAAGAGACATATACCAACACTTAAGGAAAGTTTAGTATTAAATTTTGATTTTAATTCGCTGATCGAATTGAAACTTATGGTTTGGATGTGAAGTTTAAATCCCATTTAAAATAAATATTGTAATATTTCTATAAATACTTTTTCATTTTTCAAATGTGGCTTACGGATGGTAAAACTATTAATTCTAACAAATATTATGACAAACTATTAGTTCTAACAAATAGTTCTTGTTCAACCCAGCACGGAGAGAAAAGTTAAAAGCTTGATCCAATAACAATGTCACAAATTATAAGCTTGAGCAAGTTTAATCCAATATAATTGTTGCCATGTTACAAGAAATTCCCCATTTCTAGTTTCCACACGCAAAGCCTACGCAACATAAAACTAAAATACAATTCAATCACGTGTTTGAATTTTGATAATACAACATTGCAAATATATATATATATATATTCATTCAATTTTATACAAGAATATACAGTTTTTTTAAAAAAAATTGATTCATTTATTAAAGTTATGATAAATAAAATAAAAAATTTAAAATAAAAGTATGCAAAAATAAAGAGACAGAAAAAGTAAAAAGAAAAATTCGTAGTGGAAAGGAGAGAAACTAAAATTCAATGTTAAAGGGAGAAGAAAAATAATAAGAAATAAGCGAGAAGGAGAGAAGGGGAGAAGAGAGGGTGAAAAGAATGAAAGAAAAAAAAAGGGAAAAAATTGTTGATAGAGAAGAAATAAAAATAACTAAGAGAAGGATAAATATTTGAAAATATTCTCTTCAAAATAACTTAAAGAAAGGATAAATATTTGAAAATATTCTCCTCAAAATAACTTAAAGAAGGATGATGATATTTGACTTGATAGATCCGTATAATATTTTTAAAATAGTTGAAAATATTCTCTTTTTTAAAAAATAAAAACTATTAATGTTGCAATGAAAAAATTAAAAGAACTAATTATCTATAAATTTTTAGAAATATATTTTGAAATTTGAGAGATCAATCTATTTAATGTAATATAATTATTTAATATACAAAAATATCATTCTTATATTTTATGTGTGACGGTTTGTGATATATATACAATTTGTTGATAAAATATACAATTCAAGACCCGCCCCTAAGTCATCAAGAACTCTAAATTCAAGAAAACAACATTAAAGAAAAATGGAATTTCTTGTCAACCCATGAATTTGCTTCTCCCAAATTCCAAGAAAACAACATCATGTTTCCTCAAACTCATTTCTATGAAAACAAATTTAAGATCAATTTCGATTGTTTCATTGTGCTGCATTTTAGAGTATAATCCGACCGCACTAGAGCAAGTTTAGTTAATATTAGATTTATTTAAGAACGCGTATCAGGTGTTTGTTTGTTAGATTAACTTATTTGATATGAGTGTACACTTTGCTAATGTACATTTGTATTGTTTTCTCATTGCGCTGCACCCGGCCCAATTTGATTTCAACGCACATGCACATGTACCCAAACTTTTATTATATCATTAATGGATGTTTGTGTCTTTATTCTATTTTAACAATATTTTTTGCCATGTAATAATTTGATTGTACTTGATTTTTTATTTGAACTATAATATAATAGTTAATTTGATTTGTATTATATAAGAAAACAATCTAACTGAATGTAATATACTTAAAAAAAATATTGTGTCATACTCAACATACTTTGAATCCAACTCACTTTAACCCAAGTCAGACTTAACATATCATTTGCCACCTATTACTATTATATATAAGGAGGATGGCCTTTTTGAGCAGTAATTTTTTTGTTCCGGTGAACCCTGCCTTTATTTTGTTATTTATTTTTTTAACCATCCTGTGCAGACGACATCGTTTTGGGGACTTAATCCCAACCTCAAAACGACATCGTTTTAGATAGTTGAGTAGGCGACGCACTTCTTAGTTTCTTGCGTAAATTAACTTTGGTGGTTGACGTATTTACAGGCGGACATTATTTTTATCTGGGATTACGTATATTTTATTGCTTCTTTCAGTTTGTGGCTTTCTTTTGTGAGATTAACCACAGTTTTTACTGCCTTGCTTTGCTTGGATAACATGATTAAGCATGATTAAATTAATAGTTATGTTTGGATTTGTTTCCTTACTTCTTTTGCGTTTTAAATTTTTGTTGTATTATGAAGGTATTATTCTATCTTTTTTAAAAAGGTGCTTAGAATGTCTTTTTTGATGATTTATATATATATATATATATATATATATATATATATATATGTAATTATGTTTGTTTGTTTAATTAACTGTTTTTAAAATTTCTCTGTTTAAGTTACAGTAGTCTAACTGCTACCTTACAACTTTCTAGGCCAGTTATCTTGTGTCTCTCTATAGATGTATCTAGCATGCTTGTATAAATGTTTGAGTGAATTTATAATATAGTTTGTATTGTGCTTGTGGTGCTAAATTATTTCCTTTAAGTGAATTGCTTTACGTTTGTGGGTTTTGGAATTTCACCTTCTAACACGCCTTTTATGTCTTTTGGCCTATTGGTATTCGGTTTAAGTTTGACAAAATTTAAAATTTTCAAACAAATACATATAAATTTTAGTTTTACATAAACTTGGGGAGGGCAACGGCCCCTCTAGCCCCCTATGGATCTGTTTACGACTACTACTATTCATGTTTTCTTTTTTGAAATGGGGGCTTGAATTGATCTGTTGGGGGATGTAATTAGAATGGATTTCAATTGAAGTAGGGTGATGGATTGATCAAATGGTGGTTCTAATTCACCAGCACATTTTCTGCTGAAAACATATTAAATGTTGGACAGTCCCTTGACTAACTCTGTTGTTTCTTGGAGTCACATATTAAATATTAGATTTATTTAAGAAGGCATATCAGGGACATAGTTTTGTTATTTGGAATCCGCCGAATTTTGCAAGAGTCTTGTTGTCGAAGTGCTTCAAGCACAATGGTAGGTTTTCTTATAAGTATAGAAGATTTATTTGTTTTTACATCATTTATATTTATATTTCTTCCATCTACCAGCTAATCTCTAACTCTTTGTAGCTATCTTAAATTTATGCTTATGTTAACTTTAGAGTGGCTACTTATTTGTGGTGATCTTACTTTTAATTTGTTTTGGATTTTTATACTACAGAATTTATGTTTTTTAAATTATTGTATTTATTGCTATATTTGCTATGTCAGAATAACTTGAGAATGATTAAAATTGCTATATTTTAAAATTGCTGGTGAAGCAAAATTAAATGTTAATAAAGGAAAAAGGATAGCAATGCAGTAATGGCCATGGTCATTAAACTGTATATGCCATCTCGAATAACTCAACAATCTGGCCTTGGAACGGATGAACTCTTTATGCAATTGATCCTGATACAAAGCAGCTTCTGTATTATGAAGATGAGGCTGGTAATTTGAAAGTGACAGTCTCCGTGGCCAAGGCTTTGCTGATTGATAATGCTCCTGTATCTCTCCACAATGATAAGCAGGTTCCAATCTTTGTTTAAGTTATTTAAGCTTATGCTTATGCACTTCTGGGTCGGAACTATGAAGATTTGATCGGTAAGTGTAGAAATATCCCCATCCCCTACTTTTAAAAAAGCTGCTATAGTTTACCCTGCTAGAAATTGATTGTTGGCTTAAAAGATAGAGCTTGCCATAACTAATGGAAATGTTCATGGACCACTATAACCTTCTTTCGTGCTATGTGCTTGCTCATTCCCTGATTGATACAGAACGGAATCCCTTTGTTTCAGTGACATATCTAATCAGACCGAATAGGATTTGATTTGAAGAGCTGTCACGATCATGCCCATAAATTTTAGCAACCACGAAGGGCGCGGGCTTGATGCAAGCTCTTGGGCAGTACTCCCCACTTGAGCTTTGTGTGAATTTGTATTATTTCTTTGAAACAAGCTCAGAGCATTCAAATTCTTGATCCTTCATGTTTTTATGCCATATATATATATATATATAGACATATATATTTTGCTAATTTTTATGCCAAATATTAGCAAGACTTAAGTTCAAGTTGTGTGTGTGTGTGTTGGGGGGCGGGGTGCGTGTGTGTGTGTGTGTGTGATTTATTTATTCTGCATTTTGTTCATCTAGCCTCTAACTTCTAACAACTCTAAGGCTATGTTTGGAATAAAGATTTTGGTGAGGAAAAGTGAGAGGAAAATGAAAAGGATCAAGAATGAAAACATAAAGTATTATCATTTCAAGCATAAAAAAATTTTTCCACCCTATTTTCCTTACCAAAATCCTAGAACCAAACGGAGGGTAAGTTTTACTTGTGGTGATTTTTATAAATCTGTAGATGACAGAATTTAATATTTGTTCTTGTAATATTTATCCTGCAGTGAGGTTGTTCTTATGGTACTCTGGTTTCGTCTTCTTTTTTTTTTCCCCTTAACTTAGTTCTCTGTGGTGTACCACTTCCAGTTTTTTGTTGTTTTGTTTGTTTAATTTAATATTTTTACTACTGGCGTTTAGCATTATTTAATATTATGAACTGGATTTTTTTGTGTGTTGATTGATCGCTTCTCATTCCTATGCTTCAGTTTGTTGGAAGTTGTGATTGACCCAAAAAAATTTTGATTGTTGGTATTACGAAAACTATTGTTTGTTTGATTTTGTTTGTTTCGCCAACTTGAATTGGATAGAATCATCTTCTTTATTGTGTGAATTTCGCACTCAATTATAGCTGGATTGGCTTTTGTAGGCTAGGTGAATTTTAGATTTCGATTTGCTAATTTTGACACTGTTCGACTTTATGTATTACAGAATCACTTTGCGAGAGTAAGAGAGAGATGGGCTAGATGGCGGATGCCACTAGATGTATTTGTTTGCTTCATTTATTTGTGACTATTTTAACATTAAATAAAAAAAATGCAGCTTTATCAATATATACAGGCTTTGCTTTATATGAGCCCGTTCTAAATAAATTTACAATTTTATCAATGGGGTCAATCAGACAATATACATCATAAAAATCAACACTAGTCAAATGTTTATAAATTGATATGCATGTGTATAAAAGTCTTAAAAGTGGTTGGGGGCATGTGTGCGAGTCTTAAGAGTGGCTGTTGGGTGTTTTAAAATGCTTGAAACTAGAAACTTTTTAAAAAAAAGAGTTTGTAAGCTCCTAGACTAAGATATTTTATTTTAGGAGTTTATAAACTCTTTTATAGAACATACGAAGGTACAATTGATTTTCAAGATCTTAATAAGTACGTATACCATTGTTGTCAAAGAAATTTATTACAAAATTGTCTTTAATAATGTCTTATAAGTTACATCTATCTTAATTGTTCAATAACTTTAAAAGTTTATTTGTGAAATAAAATACAATATCTTATAAAATGTATGACCTTACAAGATATTTCAAATAAATTAGCCGAACTCAATAAAGAATATAATTATTTTTTTTATGGTCTACACGTTGTGCACCTAGTTTCCAAAATTAAGAAATATAATACTCCATTTGTCCCAAATTTTCTGATTTTCTTCATGAGATGTCCCAAAATAAGAGCTCAAAGGAGCGTGTTCGGTTGAACTTATAAACTTCTTAAAATATCTTATAAGATATTTGACAGTTAGCTTATATGATGTTGTAAAGTAGTGTCTAGTGAATTTTTCAGATGAAGAGTTTATAAACTCTTAAAAATAAGATGATTAGGAGTTTATAAGTTTTTTAAAAAAAAGTAAGTAGGTGTCAATTTACTCTTTAAAATCCTAACAACCTTGAATAAATATGATATGTGTAGATTATAAAATGTTAATCACGATCATTTGATGATTTAATTGAAAAGAGTCTCGTTCTCTAAGAATAACTAACTCAAAACAATAAAAATGGAGTATCAATTTGTTGGCGATTAAATTTTTGTCTAATTAAAAATTTGACAAGTGTAAATTAAAAAGGTTAATTTCAATTTTAGTCCCTAACGTTTGATCCTTCGCCAATTTTGGTCTTTCATGTTCAAATATTTTCAATTTTGGTCCCTAACGTTACAATTCGTTACCCAATATTATCCTTCCGTTAGGTTTTTCCATTAAAAATCCTAATTTTAATTGCAATTTGCCCCCTTAAAAATATAAAAATATCAAAATGTCCCCCAAATTTTAAAAAAGAGCTAAAAACTCCTTTTTGAAATATTTAGGCATAACAAAATAAATTTTATAAGCAATAGGATTCGAACCCGGGTTGATGA
This sequence comes from Petrea volubilis, assembly GCA_026212405.1. Classification (NCBI taxonomy): domain Eukaryota; kingdom Viridiplantae; phylum Streptophyta; class Magnoliopsida; order Lamiales; family Verbenaceae; genus Petrea; species Petrea volubilis. Next base: position 8,537,125 of record CM047878.1, read on the forward strand.
AAAGGAAAGAACTTAAAATTGTTTCCTAAACCATTCAACCACACTCAATTTATGTTCTAAGGTGTGCTATACATAATAGTATATTCTTTGACATTGTTTAAGTTCAATTTTTTAATATATCGATAAAATAATAAAATAAATTATTTTTAATATAAGGGGACAAAATTAATTTTTGTAAGTATATATTGAAAAAATTTTAATTTATTTATAAGTATGTGAAACAGTTATTAAATTTTTTTCAATATAAGGATAAATTTATGAAATAAACTAATCTTTAATCTTTTAAATTTTTCAATTTAGATTTTCATAGCCTATATCTACTTTTGATATTTTACTTTCATTTTTTTTTTCAAATAAATCGAACAAATGGATAGAATTATAAAATAAATATATATGTTTTTAATTCATAATTGTATACATTGAAGGTATATTAAAAAATTGAACTTAAACAATATCAAAAAAATACTGTTATGTATAACACACCTTGGAACATAAATTGAGTATGGTTGAATGGTTGAGGAAGTAAGCTTAAGTTCTTTCCTTCTCATCAACTCGGGTTTGAATCCTGTTACTTATAAAATTTATTTTGTTGTGCCTAAATATTTCAAAAGGGGGTTTTTAGTTCTTTTTTTAAAATTTGGGGGGTATTTTGGTATTTTTATATTTTTAAGGGGGCAAATTGCAAATAAAATTAGGATTTTTAACGGAAAAACTAACGGAAGGATGACATTGGGTAACGGATTGTAACGTCAGGGACCAAAATTGAAAATGTCCGAACGCGAAGGACAATTGGCGAAAGGTCAAAGGTCAAGGACTAAAATTGGAATTAACCCAAATTAAAATATTAAATATTAATTAAATATTATATTTTATATTTTAAAATTTTCTAAATTTAATTTCAATATTAAGTGATTTATTTAATTAACACTTTAATATTTATTTTACGGGCAAATAAATGAGAAGCTGCCAAGTGTCAATATGAAGTATTTTGGCTAATCAAATCAAGTTATGAAACTCGAAAGTCCAAATCATATCAAATGACGACAAGTAGGCAAATTTGGGCACGTGAACCAATCAAAATATGACATACAAACCCTGCATAAGCGTCTATAAAAGGGGGTTATTTGGCACTGAAAAAAAAAAGAATCAAGAAGTCTTCAAGAACCAAAAAAGTCACGAAGATTCCAAAGTTCTCTCAAGCCAAGCTCATGAATATTTGCGAAGATCAAGGTGAAATCCCGATGTTCTTTACAAAAGTCATCAAATCAGGACATTCAATCCATGATTTCACGTACAATAACTACTTTCATCTCAGTATTTCTCACCAGGATCCTCTATCCACTCACTTTCGAATGAACCCCTACTTGCACACACAAATATCTCAACATTTAATGTTTATGAAACAAGTCATAATCTCAGTTGAGATATGTTACAAATATAAATTTTAATTGAGTCATGCCAATATTCTTGGTTTTGGCTAAACCTTTTGACTTGGAGTTTTTTAGATTATACATTACAAAATAATTTGATCTAAAGCCTCCATCTTTATGCAAGGACAATTCTCATACTTGATGTGATGTATGATCTTTAAATATGTGTATATATGTTATGTTTAAATAAAACTAGTACGTAATGAAAAAACAGTGGCTAGAAAGTTACAAACTTCAATTTTCATTGTTATTTGAATAAATTGTTTTATTGTGAATAGTATTTGAAAGCATTTTCAATTTCATTGGCTGGTCAAGCACTATTCTAACAATAAATGTGGCATTAATTATCATGACTTTTTAAAATTATCTTTGCCTTGATGGATCAATTTGAGACTACCTTCCGCGAGTTTTCTATGGGGTGAGATGCATCTTGAAAAACAAATTAAAGCCTGCTTGCTTGCTTTACTTATTCAGATGGATCATAAGCTCTCAATAACGACATTACTCTTTTTACAACATAATATCGCTCGTTACAACTCTTTTTTAGACCACAGTTATCAGCACTATTTATTAATAATATTTTTTCATAAAAAAATTATAAATAATGTTTCAATTTATTTTTAATTGTTAATATTTCTATTTAATATAAAATTAATAAATACATTAAAATAGTTTATAAAATATACTCATGATAAAAAAAAATTGATAAGTTTTAATATTTTATACTACCGAAATTGAAAAACGCATTTATCAAATGTGCTACTGCTACTAGTATTATAAAGTTTGAGGATGAGCAGCTATTATTCAAAATATTATTACCCTTCAAACCTTAGCAGTTCTTTCTATTTAATCATACAATGGTATCGCTGTCAATTAAAGACTTCAAAAATCATAACGACAAATTTTGGTGGAAAAAAGTTCCGTGGACTTCTTTATTGGAAGTCCTCTAATAAAACCAAGAAGAAAATTGCGTTGTCACCTGTCAAATCTGAAAAAACACATAAAAGAAAAAAGCATACAATCTAATTTTCTACATTACTTTTCTCATTTCTCAAATATTACTAAAATTTCAGGTCAGAGTATCTATAGTTGATAACTTCAAGTAGTAAATTAATATATTAGTGATACATACAAGATAATAATTGAACGATTGGCCCAGAGGTTGAATAGAAGTTGTGAAATTGTTTAGTTTTGCCCAAACGAGGATCAAACTCTCAGCTGGCGCCAAAACTCACAAAAACCCCAATTTTAATGCCACATTGGAGCCTAGCCAAAACACTCACTACTTAATTAGTCCCGGTGTGGCCGAACCTAATGCGGGTAAGAATTTCCGTTTAATTGATATAATTGTCCACAACTGACATATTTTTCCACACAATTTGTCTTTGCGCATTGATTTGTAAACTAGTCTTCATCAGCAATATTTCCACATAAGATTTCTTTTGATTTAGTGACTCACAACCGAGTCAAAAAATTTAAAAAATACTTGTAAAGGAGGGGGGGGGGGGGGGGGGCTGGTTTGAGCATAAGATTGCATGATTGAGGACGGAATTTTGAGCAGAAAAATCATATTTTGCGTTACGACACATTTAATTTTAATTTCATTGATTATTAGGTTTTTATATTGCATTGCGCAACTTAAATAGTGGATCACATTTAATCTCAAGTTCCCATTTTTATCAAAAATTTAATGGCAAAATCCTAAAAATTTACCTAGTCATCTTTGGGCTAATAAATATGTACCCTTTCTTTAGAAATGTGGGGAGTATAGTACTAGGATTCGAATTTTGGCAGAGTGTATATACGGATGGTGTGTGTTTATATTATTAAAAAAAAAGACTTGCATCAGTAGACATTCAGGGACAAAGGAAAGAAGAAAAATCGACAATATTATTGTGTCATTGCTGTTAAAATTATTACTCATTGATAGTGATAAGAATTACTATTTTAGTTGTCATGGTTAACAGTTAGTTATACTTCTATGGCGACAATTTGGTACAGAAAAATTGTTAACATATTTCTATGACAATTTTTACCAAGTTGTCACAATAGCTATGTTATTAATTCCAAATGGTGACAACTTAAACACAACATTGTCACTATTGACCTTATTCAAAATTCACCTTAGACAAAATCATTTTTTTGTCGCTAAACACACGTAATTGGTAAAAAAGTTTTATATTACCACGTAATATGTTGTCTCTAATTTTCTTTGTTCTTGTAGTGTATTTTGCATGGGTGTCAAATGTTTCTGTTTGTTAGAAGTAACAAGTTTATAGGGTGTTTCGCTAAATTTCTTTAAAACATCTTATAAATTCTAACATTAAGTTCTTATATCTTATAATATATTTTAGAAATTTATAAGATACTCGATTTTGTTCTAAAATTAAGCTCTTAAAGCAGTCGTGTAGCAAAAAGTTATGTTCAATGTGGTTATTCAAAATATGTGATACTAAACATATTAATTGACTTGTAATTGATGGGGCGAATGATTTTTTTTTTTTTCCCTGGAGTATAAAGGGGCAAGTAGTGTTAAAAATATAGGAGGTCAAATTATATTTCAACCTAATATAAATCAATGAACTTGCGGATGTGGGACTTGTATTTCTAAGATAGAAAAGGCAAAATGTGCTACTTTTGAGTTTGATTTTATTTCTATTATATTATTATTGTAGATATATACATGCATAAATAGTTATTATTATTATTATTATTATTATTATTATTACAAGTTGCGTCCATTTATTTGTGACTATTTTAACATTAAATAAAAAAAAATGCTGCTTTATAAATATATACAGGCTTTGCTTTTATATGAGCCCGTTCTAAATAAATTTACAATTTTATCAACGGGGTCAATCAGACAATAGACACCATAAAAATCAACACAATAGTCAAATGTTTATAAATTGATATGCATGTGTATAAAAGTCTTAAAAGTGGTTGGGGGCATGTGTGCAAGTCTTAAGAGTGGCTGTTGGGTTGAGGGGGGTGGGGGGGGGGGGGGTTGTCGGTGATTTAAAATGCTTGAATAAATATGATATGTGTAGATTATAAAATGTTAATCATGATAATTTGATGATTTAATTGAAAAGAGTCTCGTTCTCTAAAAATAACTAACTCAAAACAATAAAAAAGGAGTATTAATTTGTTGGCAATTAAATTTTTGCCTAATTAAAAATTTGATAAGTGTAAATTAAAATATTAATTAAATATTCTATTTTATATTTTGAAATTTTCTAAATTTAATTTCAATATTAAGTGATTGATTTTTAATTAACACTTTAATATTTATTTCACGGGCTAATAAATGAGAAGCTATCAAGTGCCAATATGAAGTATTTTGGCTAATCAAATCAAGTTATGAAACTCGAAAGTCCAAATCATATCAAATGACGACAAGTGACCAATTTGGGCACGTGAACCAATCCAAATACGACATACAAACCCTGCATAAGCGTCTATAAAAAGGGGTTATTTGGCACTCAAAAAAAAAAAAAAAAAAGAATCAAGAAGTCTTCAAGCGCCAAAAAAGTCACGAAGATCCAAAGTTCTCTCAAGTCAAGCTCAAGAATATTTGCGAAGATCAAGGTGAAATCCTGATGTTCTTTACGAAAGTCATCAAATCAAGACATTCAATCCACGATTTCACCTACAATAACTACTTTCATCTCAATATTTCTCACCAGAATCTTTGTCCACTCACTTTCGAATGAACCCCTACTTGCAGACACAAATATCTCAACATTTAATGTTTATGAAACAAGTCATAATCTCAGTTGAGATATGTTACAAATATAAATTTTAATTGAGTCATGCCAATATTCTTGGTTTTGGCTAAACCTTTTGACTTGGAGTTTTTTAGATTATACATTTCAAAATAATTTGATCTAAAACCTCCATCTTTATGCAAGGACAATTCTCACGCTTCATGTGATGTAGGATGTTTAAGTACGTGTATATATGTTATATATGTTTAAATAAAACTAGTACATAATGAAAAAAAAAGTGGCCAGAAAGTTACAAACTTTCATTTTCATTGTTATTTGAATAAATTGTTTTATTGTGAATAGTATTTGAAAGCATTTCCAATTTCATTGGCTTGTCAAGAACTATTCTAACAATAAATGTGGCATTAATTAACATGACTTTTTAAAATTATCTTTGCCTTGATGGATCAATTTGAGACTACCTTCCGCGAGGTTCTCTGTGGGGTGAGATGCATCTTGAAAAACAAATTAAAGCCCGCGTGCTTGCTCTACTTATTCAGATGGGTCATAAGCTCTCAATAATGACATTACTCTTTTTACAACATAATATTGCTCGTTGCAACTCTTTTTTAGACCACAGTTATCAACACTATTTATTAATAATATTTTTTCATAAAAAAAATTATAAATAATGATTCAATTTATTTTTAATTGTTAATATTTCTATTTAATATAAATTTAATAAATACATTAAAATAGTTTATAAAATATAATCATGCTAAAAAAAATTGATAATTTTTAATATTTTATACTACCGAAATTGAAAAACGCATATATCAAATGTGCTACTGCTACTAGTATTATAAAGTTGAAGGATGAGCAGCTATTATTCGAAAAACTATTACCCTTCAAACCTTAGCAGTTCTTTCTATTTAATCATACAATGGTATCGTTGACAATTAAAGACTTCAAAAATCATAACGACAAATTTTGGTGGAAAAATGTTCCGTGGACTTCTTTATTGGAAGTCTTCTAATAAAACCAAGAAGAAAATTGCGTTGTCACCTGTCAAATCTGAAAAAACACATAAAAGAAAAAAGCATACAATCTAATTTTCTACATTACTTTTCTCATTTCTCAAATATTACTAAAATTTCAGGTCAGAGTATCTATAGTTGATAACTTCAAGTAGTAAATTAATATATTAGTGATACATACAAGATAATAATTGAACGATTGGCCCAGAGGTTGAATAGAAGTTGTGAAATTGTTTAGTTTTGCCCAAACGAGGATCAAACTCTCAGCTGGCGCCAAAACTCACAAAAACCCCAATTTTAATGCCACATTGGAGCCTAACCAAAACACTCTCTACTTAATTAGTCCCGGTGTGGCCGAACCTAATGCGGGTAAGAATTTCCGTTTAATTGATATAATTGTCCACAACTGACATATTTTTCCACACAATTTGTCTTTGCGCATTGATTTGTAAACTAGTCTTCATCAGCAATATTTCCACATAAGATTTCTTTTGATTTAGTGACTCACAACCGAGTCAAAAAATTTAAAAAATACTTGTAAAGGAGGGGGGGGGGGGGGGGGGGGGGGCTGGTTTGAGCATAAGATTGCATGATTGAGGACGGAATTTTGAGCAGAAAAATCATATTTTGCGTTACGACACATTTAATTTTAATTTCATTGATTATTAGGTTTTTATATTGCATTGCGCAACTTAAATAGTGGATCACATTTAATCTCAAGTTCCCATTTTTATCAAAAATTTAATGGCAAAATCCTAAAAATTTACCTAGTCATCTTTGGGCTAATAAATATGTACCCTTTCTTTAGAAATGTGGGGAGTATAGTACTAGGATTCGAATTTTGACAGAGTGTATATATGGATGGTGTGTGTTTATATTATTAAAAAAAAAGACTTGCATCAGTAGACATTCAGGGACAAAGGAAAGAAGAAAAATCGACAATATTATTGTGTCATTGCTGTTAAAATTATTACTCATTGATAGTGATAAGAATTACTATTTTAGTTGTCATGGTTAACAGTTAGTTATACTTCTATGGCGACAATTTGGTACAGAAAAATTGTTAACATATTTCTATGACAATTTTTACCAAGTTGTCACAATAGCTATGTTATTAATTCCAAATGGTGACAACTTAAACACAACATTGTCACTATTGACCTTATTCAAAATTCACCTTAGACAAAATCATTTTTTTGTCGCTAAACACACGTAATTGGTAAAAAAGTTTTATATTACCACGTAATATGTTGTCTCTAATTTTCTTTGTTCTTGTAGTGTATTTTGCATGGGTGTCAAATGTTTCTGTTTGTTAGAAGTAACAAGTTTATAGGGTGTTTCGCTAAATTTATTTAAAACATCTTATAAATTCTAACATTAAGTTCTTATATCTTATAATATATTTTAGAAATTTATAAGATACTCGATTTTGTTCTAAAATTAAGCTCTTAAAGCAGTCGTGTAGCAAAAAGTTATGTTCAATGTGGTTATTCAAAATATGTGATACTAAACATATTAATTGACTTGTAATTGATGGGGCGAATGATTTTTTTTTTTTCCCTGGAGTATAAAGGGGCAAGTAGTGTTAAAAATATAGGAGGTCAAATTATATTTCAACCTAATATAAATCAATGAACTTGCGGATGTGGGACTTGTATTTCTAAGATAGAAAAGACAAAATGTGCTACTTTTGAGTTTGATTTTATTTCTATTATATTATTATTGTAGATATATACATGCATAAATAGTTATTATTATTATTATTATTATTATTATTATTATTAGATATAAACTATTATGTTGTTCAATTAGATTGAAATCCTTCTGATCTGTGAATTCCCTTGATTTATAAAGGATTTTATTCCGTCTCTAAAATATATTAAGTAGGTAATAATGGACATGTGTAATGTCGTTGTAACAAAAATCAAATATGATATATTTTATTAGGAAAATTACATTTTTTATACTGTAAGTTGGCATCTTTTCGATTTGGGTACACTAAATTAGAGGGCGACACATTTAATGTAACATGTTCAAAAAATAATGGTGATTTGGATACAAAATTTACAGAGAAATCCAATTTCACCAAAAATCGTAAAATTTCCCGAAATCACTTTGAAAAATTGAGGATTTTTGAAATTTTGGGGCACAATTACATGACGTCACACATGACAATTGAAGAAAATATGCTAAATTTGCTATCAATGAGGTTTGGACTTGGGTTAATAATGGCTTAAGCAATTTCAACCCAACCCATTAACCACTAAGCCAAGTTAAAGATTGGAACGTTATTCGCATCTATCATGTATTGTTTTGTAATCAAAATTATGAATCACTATCGATAATTACTTTTTAGCTGAGTTATTTGGCTTAGAGTATATAAGTATTTATTTTTGTTTTTTATATTTATATATACAAATATAATAAATAATTACTTATAAAATATTTTGGTAATATTTTTTGAAAAAATATACATACAAAAATATTTTTATTTTTGGCATAATTTACTTATATAACAATATTAATTAGAAATATAAATATTATATTGTGTAGAAGAATTTATGTATATTTATTTAGATATTTTTATATTCTTAGATATATTCTGTGGAATAATTGTGTAGTTAAAATTATTTATTCTATGTTGTTATCTATAGTTGATAAATTCTTAGAGATAACTTCAAGTAGTAAATTAATATATTACTATGGTCAAACACCTACTCATACTTTCAGAAGAGTAATTTAGGTAGTTCAAATTTTTTTACTGACGAAAATCGTTAGTCAACTAACGACTAGTGTAATTTGTTGGACGGAATGTAAATTGAGGGGGGTAATTATAATTTCCCATAAGTCGGGGTCTTTTTGTAAATAGTGTATACCTCAGGGAAGGTAAGTGTAATTCGCCCTTAAAAATTTGATAACTGTAAATTAAAATATTAAATATTAATTAAATATTCTATTTTATATTTTGAAATTTTCTAAAGTTAATTTCAATATTAAGTGATTGATTTTAATTAACACTTTATTATTTATTTCACAGGAAAATAAATGAGAAGCTGCCAAGTGTCAATATGAAATGTTTTGGCTAATCAAATCAAGTTATGAAACTCGAAAAGTCCAAATCATATCAAATAATGACAAGTGGCAAATTTGGGCACGCGAACCAATCAAAATATGACATACAAACCCTGCATAAGCGTCTATAAAAGAAGGTTATTTGGCACTTAAAAAAAAAAAAATCAAGAAGTCTTCAAGACCCAAAGAAGTCAAGAAGATCCCAAAGTTCTCTCAATTCAAGCTCAAGAAGATTTGCGAATATCAAGGTGAAATCCCGATGTTCTTTGCAAAAGTCACCAAATCAAGGCATTTAATCCACGATCAAGGTGTTAGGCCCACATATTGGTATTTCTCCAAAGTCAAATTCATGATGATTAAGACAACGTTCAAGCTGTTTTTCGTGGAAATTATTAAATTAAGACGTTTGATTTGTAATTAAGGTGCTAAATCGGTCAGTCGACATTATTTTCTAAGTCAAATTCACTGTGTTCACAAAGTTCATCGAAATTCTCGGTGTTTGATTCGTATTTAAGTTACAAAGCTTACGAACCGTGTTATTCAAACACTACAGAAAAAACGCTAGATTCCGGGGGAATTATTCCGGGGGAAATTTTCCCCCGGATTTTCCCCCGGTTTTTAATTAAAAAAATTAAAAAACAAAACCGGGGGAATTTTCCCCCGGATTTTTTTTTTTTGAATTTTTTTAAATAAAAACCGGGGGAAAATCCGGGGGAAATTTTCCCCCGGTTTTTTTTTAAATTTTTTTAATTAAAAACCGGGGGAAATTTCCCCCGGTTTTTTTTTTGAATTTTTTTAAAAAAAACCGGGGGAAAATCCGGAAGAAATTTCCCCCGGTTTTTTTTTTAAATTTTTTAAATAACAAACCGGGGGAAAATCCGGGGGAAATTTTCCCCCGGTTTTTTTTTTTTGAATTTTTTAAAAAAATCCGGGGGAAAATCCGGGGGAAATTTCCCCCGGTTTTTTTTTTAAATTTTTTAAATAACAAACCGGGGGAAAATCCGGGGGAAATTTTCCCCCGGTTTTTTTTTTTTGAATTTTTTAAAAAAAAACCGGGGGAAAATTTCCCCCGGTTTTTTTTTTTGAATTTTTTTTAAAAAAAACCGGGGGAAAATTTCCCCCAATTTTTTTTTTGAATTTTTTAATTAAAATATTAATATTACTATATATTTTGGCAAGATAAAACACAAGTTTGGAAGTAGCTTAATGGCAAGGTGTTAGCCTTGTATCCAAGAGGTCCCAAGTTCAATTCCATGCAAGAACAAAATATTTTTTTTTTTTAGAGAGCAAACCGGGGGAAAATCCGGGGGAGTTTTCCCCCGGTTTTTTTTTTGAATTTTTTTAAATAAAAACCGGGGGAAAATCCGGGGGAAAATTTCCCCCGGTTTTTTTTTTTATTTTTTTTTAATTTAAAACGTAATATTACTAAATATTCAGGCAAAAAGATACACAACCTTTGAAGTAGCTCAATGGCAAGGTGTTGGACTTGTATCCCAAAGGTCCTAGGTACAAATCCAACTAACTACACAATTTTTTTTTTTTTTTTTTAAAAAACACTCTTTGGGAAAATATATATAAGTTCAATATAAATGATGTGTTAATATTACTTCTACTATTTTATTTCCTTAGAAATTGTGATTGTTCATTCAATATTTTTTCATATAACAAATTAAAATTTTGATATACATATGTTTATATAGTATATATGTTCATATAGTATATAGAATATATATATATATATATATATATTTATATAATATCAATACTATCTTTTAACTATTATTATTTATACTATCTATTAGTTATGTATAATATATTTATAGATATACATATGTTTAAATTGTATATATATGTTTATATAGTATATATAATATATATATTTTTATAGTATCAATACTATCTTTTAACTATTATTATTTATACTATCTATTAGTTATGTATAATATATTTATAGGTATACATATGTTTAAATTGTATATATATGTTTATATAGTATATATAATATATATATATTTTTATAATATCAATACTATCTTTTAACTATTATTATTTATACTATCTATTAGTTATGTATAATATATTTATAGGTATACATATGTTTAAATTGTATATATATGTTTATATAGTATATATAATATATATATTTATATAATATCAATACTATCTTTTAACTATTATTATTTATACTATCTATTAGTTATGTATAATATATTTATAGGTATACATATGTTTAAATTGTATATATATGTTTATATAGTATATATAATATATATATTTTTATAGTATCAATACTATCTTTTAACTATTATTATTTATACTATCTATTAGTTATGTATAATATATTTATAGGTATACATATGTTTAAATTGTATATATATGTTTATATAGTATATATAATATATATATTTTTATAGTATCAATACTATCTTTTAACTATTATTATTTATACTATCTATTAGTTATGTATAATATATTTATAGGTATACATATGTTTAAATTGTATATATATGTTTATATAGTATATATAATATATATATTTTTATAGTATCAATACTATCTTTTAACTATTATTATTTATACTATCTATTAGTTATGTATAATATATTTATAGGTATACATATGTTTAAATTGTATATATGTTTAAATAGTATATATAATATATATGTTTTTATAGTATCAATACTATCTTTTAACTATTATTATTTATACTATCTATTAGTTATGTATAATATATTTATAGGTATACATATGTTTAAATTGTATATATATGTTTATATAGTATATATAATATATATATTTTTATAGTATCAATACTATCTTTTAACTATTATTATTTATACTATCTATTAGTTATGTATAATATATTTATAGGTATACATATTTTTAAATTGTATATATATGTTTAAATAGTATATATAATATATATGTTTTTATAGTATCAATACTATCTTTTAACTATTATTATTTATACTATCTTTTAATTATGTATATAATATACTTATAGGTATACATATATCTATATAGTATATATATGTTTATATAGTATATATAATATATATATTTGTATAGTATCAAACTACATTTTAACTATTGTGTATACACATGTTTAATTATGTATAATATATTTATAGTTTATATAGGTATATATATACTTATATGGTACACACATATGTTTATATAATCTATATAATATATATTTTTATATAGTATCAATGTTAATTTTTAACTATTAATTATTTATAATATATTTATAGGTATACATATGCTTATATGGTACACATATATGTTTCTATAGTATATATAATACATATGTTTATATATTATCAATGCTATCTTATAATTATTATTATTTATACTATCTTTTAATTATAATTAAAATAAGAATAATGAAACAAATATATAATATATATAAAACAAAACAAAACTTATCACAACATCAAGAGATAGCCTGGTGGTGGAGTGCTTGTCATTCAACCCCAAGGTCACGAGTTCAAATCCTTGCAGTTGCAAATATTTGAATATTTTGGAGTACTATTCCAGGGGCGGGTCCGGAGCGGCGGCGGCGGATCCGGCGGAGGCAGAGCGGTGGTTCAGGTGGGCGGCGGTGCGGTGGCGGTGGCGGTGCGGCGGTTCAGGGGCGGGGGGCGGCGGGTCCCGGGGGGCGGTGGCTGAGCGGCGGTGCGCGGCTGTCCGGCGGAAAAAATCGGGGGAATATTCCCCCGGACGGAATCCGGCGGAAGTGCGGTGGCGGTGGCGGTGCGGCGGTTCAGGGGCGGGGGGCGGCGGGTCCCGGGGGGCGGTGGCGGAGCGGCGGTGCGCGGCTGTCCGGCGGAAAAAACCGGGGGAATATTCCCCCGGTTTTTTCCGCCGGACGGAATTTCCGCCGGATTTCCGGATTCCGGGGCCATTTTTTCCGGCGGAACGATTTCCGCCGGAATTCCCCCGGAATTCCGCCGGAAATTCAAAATTCCGGCGGAAATTCCGCCGGAATTTTTCGCCGGAAATTGCCGTTTTTCCTGTAGTGAAAATCCATTCGGAGAAAAGAATCAGGTAATTAATCTTTTAGAGTATTATTTTCAATTAAATTTATATTTTTTTTCTTAAATTTATATATTTATTATAATTTTTTTTATCTTATAATTTATATTTACAGACTAGAAATTTTGTGTTAACAAAATCTACTCAATCAAGCTTTGCCTTGGAAAGGTTGTAAGTCCAAGCTCTGCATTGCTTGGCCATCTTGTGGAAAAACACTTGGACGAGCTGGAGTCAAGTGTTAACCATTAGTTGCAAGTCAAGATGAAAAAGACTTGCAGGACAATCATAATTGCATTATCAAAAAAAAAAAAAAAAGGCCTTTCGCTCATCTAGTCGAAATATCTTGTTGATCAACTAAAAATGTAAACACAATTAACAAGCACTCCCTTTGTCCCATAATATCACTCATGATAGAGATTTTTTTTTTGTCCCATAATATTTGTCATTTTAAAAATTTTAAGAGAACATTAAATTTTTTCCCCTCAAATTTACCCTTATTTATTATCTTTAATGGAATTTAACAAGGCATGGAGAGGGTAATTTTGTCAAATCATTTTAAATTTAGCTAAAAAGAAGGTTGTTTATTAGCGTAATTGATTTGTGTAAAAAACACCTAGGATGATTAATATTATGGGATAGAGGGAGTATTATTTTTGGTTGACCACCCATGTCAATTAAGTAAATCGGATTTAAAATACTTCTTTTGAAGCTTTCTCGGGCCACAAGTTTTTGCCCATTATATCATTTCTCTCCATTTTCTTTTTCTATGCCTCTTTCCAATGTGTTCTATTTTTCCTTTTTATTTTTCTCTCTCTTTTCTCTTGCTCTTGAATATTTTCTTTTACTTTGTTTTGTTCATCTTTTTAACCTATTCTATTGATATATTAGAAGGGACTTAAAGTAACGATTTTTTATACTTTTGGTCAGTCTAATTAAGTTTTTATCCGTTTCATCATCTCTATTTTCTCATTTTTTTTTCTTTTTCAGTGTGTTCTATTTTTACTTTTTATTTCCCTCCCTCTTATCTCCCTCTTTTCAATATTTTCTTCTATTTTTATTCATTTTTTAATTATATAATTTTATCTTATTTATCTGTTAAAAACTAGACATCCATATCTTTCCAATAGTATACGGCTCATAATTTATTCTATTCCCAATCAAAGTAATTTTTTCATTAGAATTAAACCCAAAATCTATCACATTTTCGAACGTGGAATCCAAAACCAGCATTGCTTGGTTTTTTTAGTATAACTCTATGTAGAAAAATTATTTTTTAACATCATTTTTTTGAAAACTAAACGTCCATAACTCTCTAATTGTATGTGGCTCATTATTTGTGTCATTCCCAATTAAAGCAGTTTTTTGTGAAAATTAAACACAAAATCTGTCACATTTTCCAACAAAGAATTCCCAACTGGCACTACTTGATTTTCAAAGTATAACTCTTTGTATAAAATACTTTATTATCCCTGTATTTTTTGCTAAAAACTAGTTATTCATATCTTTCTAATTGTATATGACACATCATTTATTTCATTCCTAATTAAAGCAAGTTTCCATGAGAATTTAGCCTAAAATCTATCACATTTTCTAACAGAAAATTCAAATTTCGCACTACTTGGTTTTTAAGTATAATTCTTTGTAAAAAAATAATTTCTTAATATTTTTGTTTTTGTTAGAACTAGATATTTGTAGATTTGTAACAGTAGATGGCTCATAATCTTTTTTGTTCCCAATTGAAGTAATTTTTTGTGAGAATTCAATCCAAAATCTGTCATATTTTTGAAAGGAGAATTCAAAACGGACATTGTTTGGTGTTTTTAGGTATAACTCTGTAAAAAAATGATTCCTAACAACTTTCTTTTTGTTGAAAACTAGACACCTTTAGCTTTCTTATGAGATATTGCTCATAATTTATTTCATTCCCAATCAAAGGATTTTTTCACGAGAATTTGATCCAAAATTTAAAATTATTTTAAAAAAATAAGAAGTGAGAAAAAAGAGCGAGAGTGAATGGAGGGAAGAAAAAGACGGGAAACCAAAAGCAAAAATTGGATGATGACATAGAAAGATAAGTTGGAATTTAAGTTTATTTTTAAGGGGTATATGTGATTTT
This sequence comes from Petrea volubilis, assembly GCA_026212405.1. Lineage (NCBI taxonomy): Eukaryota > Viridiplantae > Streptophyta > Magnoliopsida > Lamiales > Verbenaceae > Petrea > Petrea volubilis. The sequence goes on from CM047878.1 coordinate 8,552,528, forward strand.
TCACAAATAATAAGGAGTTAAGTCTAGATAACAAACAATGGAGAATTAGGAATAACTTTTTATAAAATGGAAAATAGTCTCAAAGTTGAAGACTTGAAGAGTTGAAGTTGTAGAAGAGATTTTTTTTCTTCTAATTATACAAAAAAAAAAATGTTTTTATTTGTTTCACATTTTTTTCCTTCGAAGAAGAAGACTTGGAGGACGGTCGTTATTGCGTTAGGAAAAAAGTTTCCTTGACACATTTGATAGCATTAAATATGTTGTTTCCCTAACAGTCGTCATATTTTTAGAATATTATGTTGCATAAATTTGATATTTAAAACCCTAATTTATCTAAGTTTAATTTTAGAACATTAATTTAAAATTTTTTGACACATTTATTTTTTATTATATTATTTAATTTTTTATAAATTATTTTTTAGAATTATTTTAAATAAGTTATATTTTAATTCTTTTTAATTTTGTGTCATGTGGGTAATTTTTTGTGCCAAGTAAGCAAAATCCAACCAATTCACACTGGATATCCTAAATGTGGTAAAAAAATTTTGAATTGATATCCTAAAATTGAAATTGAGCAAATTGGAGTTCTAAATGTCAAATTGGTGCAAAATATTGTCCTAAAAATGTAATTATCCCTTGTCTGCTAATGGTCCAGTTTTTGCACAACCCAACATCATGTATTTCCTAACCAAAAAATAAATAAAATAAAATAAAATAAAATAAAACGCAGCATGTATTTCTTCTTATCGAACGGCCGTAGATCCTTTGCCACCAGTTATCATGTGCTAATCTAGTCGCTGTAGAAGAATGGGGAGGTAATCCTCCTGATTGTATTAAGGATGCCCTGTTTCGGGATAAATTACACTATTGAGTAATGATATTTCTCAGGAGTGTTACTCCTGGCGTCGTATGCCATCAAAAAAGAACAAATTATATAGAATAAAAATAGTGCATGATTGCGCAATTTGAGGAAAATCAACCAACCATAAACAAAAAAAACAAATCTAAATATTAAATATCAATCAAATCGAACAATTTATTCATAATAAAAAAATTTTAAGTAGAAAACTAATTTCATTCACATTATATAATCATATACACTTGGAAATAACAATTATTTAAAAATATAACAAAAGCTAATCAAAGCTTGCGCCATATTTAAATGTAATAAGAATGGAAATAAATATAAAATCATATATGAATATATTTTAAATGTTAGAATTCATATATTTTCGTAATATAAAGGGCTAAACATGAAAAAATCAAATATAAAGGACAAAAATTCAAACGCCCCAAACGTAGAGGACGAATCTTATAAAGGCTTAGTAATTTTCCCTTTTATTCAAGTTGTGCTATTAGAACCAAGGTCTCAACTCTTGAATTTCAAACTTAGAGAACAAATTGTAACGTTAGGGACCAAAATTGGAAACGTATAAACATGAAGGATCAAAATTGGCAAAGGGTTAAAGGTTAGGGACTAAAAATGGAATTAACCCATTTAAAAATATAGATATTTTATATTGTAGATATATACATGCATAAATTGTTTTTTTATTACTATTATTATTATGACAAGTTGAGTCCATTTATTTGTGACTATTTTAACACTAAATAAAAAAAATACAACTTTATCTATATATGCAGGCTTTGTTTTACATAAACCCGTTCTAAATAAATTTACAATTTTATCAATGGGTTCAATCAGACAATAAACATTACAAAAATCAACACAATCGTCAAATATTTATAAATTGATATGCTTGTGTATAAAAGTCTTAAAAATGGTTGGGGGCATGTGTACAAGATGATATATGTAGATTATAAAATGTTAATCATGATAATTTGATGATTTAATTGGAAATAGTCTCATACTCGTTCTCTAAAAATAATTAACTCAAAAAATTAAAAAAGGAGTATCAATCTGTTGGCAATTAAATTTTTGCTTAATTAAAAATTTGACAAGTGTAAATTAAAATATTTAATATTAATTAAATTTTCTAGTTTATATTTTGGAATTTTCTAAATTAAATTTCAATATTAAGTGGTAGATTTTAATTACTACATTAATATTTATTTCACTGGCAAATAAGAAGATGTCAAGTGTCCATATGAAGTGTTTTGACCAATCAAACCAAGTCATGAATCTTGAAAGTCCAAATCATATCAAATGACGACAAGTGGCAAATTTGTACACGTGAACCAATCAAAACATGACATTAAAAGAGTACTTCTCTCTTTAAAAATAATTTATGTTAAAGAGATAAATACTGAAAAAGTTGGTAGCAATTCGAAGATTGTGCATAAATGCCTATAAAAGGAGGTCATTCATAGCTCAGAAAAAAAGCATCAAGAAGTCTTCAAGCCAGAGAAGTCAAAAAGATCTCAAAGTTTTTTCAAGTCAAATTCAAGAAGATTTGCAAAGATCAAGGCGAAATCCTGATATTCTTCGTGAATGTCATAAAATCAAGACATTCAATCTACGATCAAAGTGTTAGGTTCACATATTGGCGTTTCTCCGAAATCAAATACACGCTGATTAAGACGATCTTCAAGGTGTTCTTCGCAAAAATGATCAAAATAAGATATTTGATTTGCAATCAAGGTACTAAATCGGCAAATTGGCATTTTTTTCCAAGTCAAATTCACAGTATTCACGTCGTTTTTTTCGATCGGCATTCATCGAAATTTTCGGTGTTTGATTCCTAATCAAACTACAAAAGCCTACGAATCGTGTTATTCAAAATCCATTCGGAGAAAAGAATCAAGTAATTAATCTTTTAGGAGATTACTTTTAATTAAATTATATTATTTTTCCTTAAATTTAAATATTTATCATAAATTTTTCTTATCTTGTAATTTATATTTACAGAATTGATATTTTTGTGCAAGCACAATCTACTCAATCAAGCTTTGCCTTGAAAAAGATGTAAGTTCAAGCTCTGCATTGCTTTTGCTTTCTTGTGGAAAAATTTTTGGACGACCTGGAGTCGAATGTTAACCATTGATTGCAAGTCAAGATGAAAAAGACTTGAATGACAATCACAATCACCTTACCCAAAAAAATAAATAAAAAAGTCCTTTTGCTCATCTACTTGAAATATCCTGTTCGATCGACTAAAAATTTAAACACAATTAACGAAGTATCATTTGGGGTAGACCCATATCAATAAAATAGATTGGATTTAAAATACTTCTTTTGAAGCTTTCTCGGGCCATAAGCTTTCTCACCCTTTTCTTTTTTCTCTCTCTTTCCAATGTGTTCTATTTTTTTTTTTTTCTCTTTCTCTTTCCTCTTGCTCTTCAATATGTTCTTTTACTTTTTTTGTTCATCTTTTTAACCATAGAGTTTCATTTTATTTTAAATTAAAATTTCTTTTTTCCTTATTATAAATTAATTAAATAAATAAATTAGACATATTTAAAAATATAGATATTTTATATTGGTTAGTCAATTGATAAATAATAAATTATATGTTATTAAAAATTAAGCATATAATCTGATTATATCTCATTTCGTTTTATACGTACATCAAATGCGTCCAATTTGCTATGTAGGAATAGCATACTCGCTTGCTAGAAATAAATAATTCAAATTATCAATAAAGTCGATCAATCTACTCAGTTAAAGGCCAATTTGCTTTGGAAGACTAAGTCTGAAGAGATTGCAGGGCTTCATTTTCTTGTGGAAAAATCAATGGACGACTCAAACATTAGACAGTGAAAGTCAAGATGAAAAGGGCTTGGGTGGGGGGGGGGGGGGGGACAGTCATTATTGGGTTATGTAAACAGTTACGTTGCTCATTTATTAGCATTAAATGTGCTGTTGATTATTTAAAAAAAATTGACACAATTATCAAAATATCGTTCTTTGGTACACCTATGCTATTGATATATTAGAAGGGACTTAAAGTAACGATTTTTTTATACTTTTGGTCCATCTACATAAGATTTTATCCGTTTCATCATCTCTCTTTTCTCATTTTTTTTCTTTTTCAATGTGTTCTATTTTTTTCTTTTTATTTTCATCTCTCTTATCTCCCTCTTTTAAATATTTTCTTCCATTTTTATTCATTTTTTAATTTTTTAATTTTATCTTATTTTAAATTAATTTCTTTTTCATGAGAATTTGGTCAAGCAAGAGCTCTTGTCTTCGAATCTCACTGCTATACATATATTGAAAAAAAAAATCACGAACAAGACTTGATACAAAAGAGGTTCGCCTCCACACATAGGAGTGTGTTGGAGATAATAGACATTTAATAATTTTTATTTCTAACAGTTTAAATTTTTAAATTAGATCGTCATTCAGTGTATATGTTTAATAAATGTATTAAAAATAGTTTTAAATATATAGGTCAAATTAATAAATATTTAATTGATATGTGTTTTGTAATTTTGGGATTATATACTTCATATGTTCATCCCAATTTCATTAGTTGAGTTAGAAATATGACCAATATTATCAATTGAATTGGAATTATGGTCAATTTCATCAATTGACTTGGGAATTATGCTCAATTTGATCAATTGAGTAGAGATTATAATTAATTTAACCAGTTAATTTGGGAATTATGCTAAATTTCATTCATTAAGTTGGGGGGTATGGTCAATTATGCAAAAACTGATATGTGTTCTGCAGATTTCAATTTATGTACTTTATATACTCATCCTAATTCTGCAAAATTAATGTGTATCCTGCAACATTGATATTAAACCTAAAATCGATCACATTTTCAAACAATGAATTCTAAACTGCCACTGTTTGATTTTCTAAGTATAACGCTCAGTAAAACAATCCTTTCTTAACACCATTTTTTTTTTGTTAAAAACTAGACACTCATAGCTTGCGAACGGTATATTGCTCATAATTTATTTCATTCCCAATCAAAGCAGTTTAATTACACCTAAAATATGTCACATTTTTTAACAAAGAATTCCAAACTAGCATTGCATGATTTTTTTTAACTCTCAATAGAAAAATGATTTCTTAACATTTTATTTTTGTTGAAAACTAGACATACATAGTTTTCAAATGATATATGGCTCATAATTTATTTCATTATCAATTAAAGCAATTTTTTTGTGAGAATTGGACCTAAAATTAGTCACATTCTCAAATAAGGAGTTCTAAAATGGCAATTCTTGGTTTTCTACTTATAACTTTGGAAAAAAAAAATGTTTTCTTAACACCATTTTCTTTCTATTAAAAACGAGACATCCATATCTTTTCAATAGTATATGGCTCATAATTTATTCTATTCACAATCAAGGAGTTTTTTTTGTTAGAATTAGACCTGAAATCTGTCACATTTTCGAACATGGAATCCAAAACCAGCATTGGTTGGTTTTTTGAGTATAAATCTCTGTAGAAAAATGGTTTTTTAACATTATTTTTTTGAAAACTAAACGTCCATAGCTCTCTAATTGTATGTGGCTCATAATTTGTTTCATTCCCAATCAAAGCAGTTTTTCGTGAAAATTAAACCCAATATCTGTCACATTTTCGAACAAAGAATTCCAAACTGACACTGCTTGATTTTTTAAGTATAACTCTTTGTAGATAATACTTTATTAACACCTTACTTTTTGTCAAAAACTAAAAATTCATATCTCTCTAATGGTATATGGCTCATCATTTATTTCATTCCTAATTAAACAAGTTTCCATGAGAATTCAGCCAAAAATCTATCACATTTTCTAACAAAAAATTCAAATTTGGCACTACTTGGTTTTGAAGTATAATTATTTGTAAAAAAAATAATTTTTTAATACTTTTTTTTTTGTTTAGAACTAGATATTTGTAGATTTCTAACGGTAGATGGCTCATAATCTTTTTTGTTCCCAATTGAAGTAATTTTTCGCGAGAATTCAATCCAAAGTCTATCATATTTTTGAAATGAGATTTCAAAACGGACACTCTTTGGTTTTTTATGTATAACTTTGTAAAAAATGATTCTTAGCAATGTTCTTTTTATTGAAAACTAGACATTTTTAGCTTTCTTATGAGATATTGCTCGTAATTTATTTCATTCCCAATCAAAGGATTTTTTTCACGAGAATTTGATCCAAAATTTAAAATTATTTCAAAAAATAAGAAGTGAGAAAAAAGAGAGAGAGTGAATGGATGGAAGAAAAAGATGGGAAACCAAAAGTAAAAGTTGCATGATGACATAGAAGTATAAGTTGAAATTTAACCTTATTTTTAGGGGGTATATATGATTTTTCACAAATAATAAGGAGTTAAGTCTAAATAACAAATAGTGAAGAATTAGGACTAACATTTTCTAAAATGGAAAATGGTCTCAAAGTTGAAGACATGAAGTTGGAGGACAGTCGTTATTGCGTTAGGAAAAAAGTTCTCTTGCACATTTGATAGCATTAAATATGTTGTTGATTAGTTAAATGAAGGAAAATTATATTTTTAGGATATTATATTGCACAAATTTGACATTTAGAACTTTAATTTGTCCAATTGTAATTTTAGGAAATTAATTTAAATTTTTTTGACACATTTATTTTTTTATCATATATTATATTATTTACTTTTTTATATATTATTTTTTAGAATTATTTTAAATAATTTATATTTTAATTCTTTTTAATATTGTGCCATGTAGGTAATTTTTTGTGCCACGTAAGCAAAATCCGACCAACTCACGCCGGATATCCTAAATGTGTCAAGAAAATTTAAACTGATGTCCTAAAATTGAAATTGGGCAAATTATGTAATTATCCCTTGTCTGCAAATGGTCCACTTTTTGCACAACCTAACATCTAGTTTAAAAAATAAAATAAAAAGCAGCATGTATTAAGGATGCCCTGCCAAATTCTCGTGTGCTAATCTAGTCTCTGTTGAAGAATGCAGGTAATCCTCCTGATTGTATTAAGGATGCGCTGTTTCGGGATGAATTACACTATTGAGTAATGACATTTCCCAGGAGTGTTACTCCTGGCATCGTTTGCCATCGAAAAAGAACAAATAATATAGAATAAAAATAGCGCATGATTGCGTAAATTGTGGAAAATCAACCAACCATAAAACAAAAATAACAAATCTAAATATTAAATATCAATGAAATCGAACAATTTATTCATAATCAAAAATTTTAAGTAGAAAACTAATTTCATTCACATTGTATAATCATATACAGTTGGAAATTACATTTATTTAAAAATATAACAAAAGCTAATCAAAGCTTGCGCCATATTTAAATGTAATAAGAATGGAAATAAATATAAAATCATATGTGAATATATTTTAAAAGTTAGAATTCATATATTTTTGTAATATAAAGGGCTAAACATGAAAAAATCAAATATAAAGGATAAAAATTCAAACGCCCCAAACTTAGAGGACGAATCTTATAAAGGCTTAGTAATTTTCCCTTTTATTCAAGTTGTGCGATTAGAACCAAGGTCTCAGCTCATGAATTTCAAATGTCCAAAATGCAAGCGAAAAACTAGTAGAATATATAACGCCAATTTTAATTTCATTCTATTATATATATAGGAAAAACTAGCTGGCGTCTGTCATAGTGTGATTTGTGGAGGGCCCATTCCTTCATTAATCAATAAAATCATACAAAAAAAATTGCAAAGTTCTCTATGTATTAATTTGATAATAGAATTTCTTTATTGGTTTCTTTATTTTCAGCAAATTTTCTAGTTGGTATTTACGTATAATATGACTTCTTTTTCATCAATAGTTTAATAGTAATTCATTATTATAATGAAATATAAGAATTTTATTATACTATAGTAAATTTCGAAATTGTACCACAATTATCAAAATATCATGCTTTCGTGATGGATTTTCTTTGAAAATAGTGAGAGCGCATTGATGCTAAAGCTAAAGAGTTTTTAGGATGCAATTTGCTATTTTTTCCTTCTAAGGGTGGAAAGTGTTTATTAAGGTGTTTTTAGGGGTACTTTGTTTCAATGATCCACCTTGTATTTAGCATGTTCGTTTAAAGGACTAAGGATATATTGAAGATACATATAGTACGAAACAAATGAAGGCGAACCAAAATAAAGGTAAATCAAATTATCTAGCAATCTCAGTGAAAGAAAAAAAGATAAAAATGTATAACTACTTTTTATTTTGTTTATTTAATGATCAACATTATTTTTAACTTTTGGTTGTGACTTGCTTGGGATATTTATTTAAAGTAAATATTTTATTTCAGGCTTTTTAGGACTATAAATATTGAAATTTTTCTCTCATATTTTTACAGATAATTTGTATTTTTGCCAATAAAAGAAAAACTAAGAAAAGAATCTGATTCCAACTCTTGATATTTTTCTATTTTAAAGTTTATTTTGTAGTAAATATGATTGAGTCCCTTTGATTTTAACAATTTTTTTATGAGTTATATCCTAAATTGATGACGAATATATTCATTCTGAGAGTTACTAATCGCTGTGTAATTTGGTTTTAAAGACTAAAATAGTTTTCAAATTATGAGTGTTTACTAAAATAAATTATTTTTCTGGAATGTATTTAGAACAAAAGAATTTTACATTTTAGGATGCTAAGTGTCAATTTCGTGAACAAAAATAATAAGCGTTTTATGTAAGTTACTATGCATACTTTTTTGTCAGTGAAAAGACTTTTTATTATTTAAATACTTTTTACGTTAGTCAATTTAAATAATAAGCGTTTTATGTTAGAATAAATACTTTTTATGTTAGTCAATTTTTAATATTATTTAAATAAATTGACCTTTTTTAATTGGTGTTCCTTCTCTCTCTCTAAAGAATATTTTTGTTAATTTTCTAATTTTTTTAATTTATATTTAATACCGACCACGGTGAAAATTTTCTTTTAATTTCTTTTTAGTTTTCTTTGTTTTCGTTGTTGAGATTAATCATTTTTTTTATAAAGAAATCTCTTTATTTTTCTTATTCTTTTTTTAGGTCAAATAATAATTAAAATTACGCTATTTCCACACCCCATGTTAATTTATTCATTAGTACAAATATAATTTTATTTTTTTGTTTTTATATTTTATATACATAATTAAAAGGAAACTAACATTATTTACTATTCTTCTTTATATTTCGAAAGACATTAATCAACATTAAAATGTTTTATAGTTTGGAAATTTTAGCAAGATATGTTTTATCAATCTTAAAACCTTTACTGTTCTTAATCTAATTGTTGTCAACTATTTTAAAATATTAAAATATTTTAGTACTTTTTTCAAAGATGAAAGTAAAAAGGCAAGTATTTGAAGGGCATACATTTATATATTTTAGGGTTAATTACAACTTATATCCCTGTAATTTTGGTGGATGTACATTTACTAAAGTACAGGGGTGCAAAATTACTACAAAAAAAAAAAACTATATTTAGCCACGAAAAAATTATGTGGCTAAGTCGTGGCTAGTAGCCACGGAATTAGCCACGAATTTAAAAAAAGCAAAGAAAAAAAATTAGTCATGGATTATCTACGAAAAATCTGTAGCTATTTTTTGTGACTAAAATTGGCTCCAATTTAGTCACGGATCAACCACGAAATTTTCCATGGCTATTAGCTAGAGATTAGCCATTGAAAATCCGTGGCTAATTTGTGGTTAAAAAATCCATGGCTAATATTTTTGGCCAAAATTCATGGCTAAATTCATGGTTGATCTCTCTCTCTCTTTTTGTAGTGATTGTAATTAGCCCTATCTTTAATGATGTCATGCATACTATTTTAAAAATAACATCACTTTACGTCACTAAAGTATTATATAGTTTTGTCTCACTTTAGTACCTAATGTACCACACATAGTCATTCAATCCTTAAAAGTAAAATCTTGAACTCACTTTGTTACCTAAAAAAGTACGCTAGGTACATTATGAACTAAAGTGATACAAAAATAATACTTTGGGGACTTAAAGTGGCATTTGCCCATATATGTACATATATCAATATGGATTAAGTGATAAATAACTAATTTTATACTATTAAAAATTAAGGACATGATTAAATTATACATTATTTTATTTTATATACGCGTTAAATATTTCTGGTAATAGTAATTAATGTAGTCTAATATTCATTTTCTAAAAAGAGTGAGTTCAAAATATCCAAAAGTTTTATCAATCTCCTCAATCAAATTTTGTCGTGAAAAACCAATGAAAGACGTAAACTCAACCATTAAATGCAAGACAAGATGAAAAAGACTTGGGAGGACAATCATCTTCACGTATTACTAGAAAAATTGTCTTCCTCATTTCCTTGCAGTCAGGGACGGAGCTATAAATTTGATTGAAATGAGCTAAATTTTTTTGAGATCATTAATTATTAAAATGTATAAATATAAGAAATCATTAATTTATAGTATTAATATATAAAATAACAAAAATTATCATATTTATGCATATATATAATATTAATATATAAAATAACAAAATTTATCATATTTATGCATATACAATCAATTAGAAGTGCTACAATAAAAAAAGTTTTGCAATCAAAAAAAATATATAAAAAATAATAAATTATTCTCTGTTTCAAACAAAAAAAAAATATAGTGGATAATGAATTTTTTTTAAAAAAAAAATACAAAACAAAGAATTTTTTAACAATACTCAATAAAATTGGCATAAACCCACATAATGATATATAATTAAAACTCAAAAATTATTAAAATAATTCTCTCTCTCTCTCTCTCTCTCTCGCTCCCCCTGTTCTCATAATCAAAAAATATATTCAAAAATCAAAAATTATCTTTTTTTTTCTCCACCACCACATTCCCCAAATCACTTTCAATTAAATATAAAGTGCCAAATTAGTAAGATTCATTTAAGTTTAATAGCCCAACAAATAAACATCAAGGTTCATTAAGTTTAATATTGAACAACTATCAAAATTCATATCAACAATCCTAATATTCAAATCCCTACACAAAAATCAATTACAAAAAAAAATGTATAAATTCCAAAATTAGTATAGAATATCTTCTTGTACGTTGCTTTCAAAGAAAACGTTGAATACTATAGGATTTGTGAGAGAAAAAAAAATTCTAACATGATTTTTGATGTTTTAATTGTGATAGAAGAAATAAGTAAAATCTAATAAAATTTTTAATATTTTAATTTGAAGAGAATAAGGTTAAAGAGAGGCCAGAAAGAGAAAGAGCGAGAGAGAATTTCATTATTATGGTAAATAAGTTAGATAAAATAAATCACCAAAAATAAAATAGAGCATAAACAATTAAATTTTTTTATTATATAACTTATAAAGAAGTTAATTTTTTTTTTGTGGGGGGGGGGGGGGGGGAGAGAAATTTTAAATTTCTAGAAATATATACACTAAAAATTAATTTTTAAAAAATTAGGGGGCGTGGGGTGTGTGCTGATACAAATTATTTATAGCAACCCTTGCAATTGCCATCTCAACAATCACTTCCCAGAATTTCTGTATCAAATTCTCATGGCAAGAACTTGCTTCTTTTTGCTTTTTTCAACCTTCATTTTGCATCACCTGATGGCTTTCTCTATGGCCCTTCACTTCAAGAATATCACCATTGATCAATCTGCCCTTCTTGTTCTGAAATCCCACATCACTAATTTGGAGCCTCATAGTATATTGGGCAAGAACTGGTCCACAACAAGCTCAGTTTGCGAATGGATTGGGGTTACTTGTGGCTCCCGTCATCACAGGGTCACTTCACTGGATATTTCCAACATGGGACTCGTGGGCACAATCCCTCCTCAAATAGGAAACCTATCATTTCTTGTTTACCTCAACATGAGCAATAACTTTTTTCATGGCAACTTAGCAAATGAGCTTTCTAGCTTGCACAGATTAAGGGTCATGTTACTCGGGGAAAACAATATTACTGGATTTATTCCAGCTTCCCTCTCCAATATGTCGAAGCTCGAGTATTTGAACTTATCGTGTAATCTGCTTGCTGGTTCTATACCACTTGAAATCTTCAACATATCTTCCCTGAAAACAATTTCGTTTTCTAAAAATGAGTTATTTGGAAATCTTTCCAACAATATCGGTCATCTTTCCAATCTTAGATATCTTAGTTTATCATTCAATCAATTGTCTGGGTCATTACCTTTGACTTTGTTCCAATGTTCACAACTACGATTACTATCTTTATCGCATAACATGTTCATTGGAGCCATACCAAGGGAGATTGGAAGTTTGAAGATGCTTAAGATTCTATATCTTGGTAACAACAATTTCGAAGGTATGTAGTACAATAATGAATTTGGATAAATAATTTTAGATGGTGTTTTAATTCAAGCCCTTAAGTAATGTTCACCTGTTAGCAAAAAAAAAAAATAAAATTAGATAGTTTGAATTAGATGTAAAATCTCATGAGTTATTACTTGAACTAGCTCATTGCCCCTTCTTAAATTTGGCTTTTTCTTAAAAAAAAAAAAAGAAACATAAATTTAACTATCTTGTCGTTACAAATTATATAAGCTTATATAAAATATTATACTAGCATGTGCAATACATGTTAAAAAAAATATATTGTTAAAATATTTGTATTGGCTACGTTCAAACAATATATGTTAAAAAAAAATATTGTTAAAATATTTGTATTGACTGTCATCTTCACCATTCAAAGTGACGCTGCAGATGACCACTACCATTGCCGGTCGAAACTCCAAAGTGATCCCAACTTTAAATACAGTTGGGACAGGGAGAAGTGGCGCTGCTATGGTTGGGGTAGGAGAAGGGTCAAAACATGGTGTGGGGGGTGGTGGTGGTGGTGGGGGGGGGGGGGGGGAGGGGGGATATTTTGGTGGTGGCGGGTGAAGAAGAAGATGGTAAAAACGGAAAAAAAAGAGGATAATAATAATAACAGGAATTGTTATTGACACTCTCTCTCACTTTCTAATTTTCATCAATTGGCCAATATACCCTTTTAATTTTTAAATATTAATTTAATTTGATTTATTAAAAAACAAGCCCTAATAGTCTACTATTCACTTTTATGTATTCAAAAATACTATTCTTCACCATATTCCTTTCGACTTTGGTGACAACAATTTCAAAATAATTATTCAGCTTCTTATTTTGACAGTGACTTGACAAAATTGTTATTTTAATATTGTTGTCTTTTATGCAATATTTTGCCTATATTTTACATTATACACTTTTCTACTTTTTCTATCATATTAATTTTAGTTACATGAAAATTGAGGTGACTAATATTTTATAAGATTTAATAGTGATTTTTGAATTGAGGGAGATAATAAAGTTTGTGAATGCCAAGAGCATCAAGTAAATTTAAGATATCTACCATTCTAGCGACTAATCTAATAGCAACGAATGTATTTAGTTCTTTTTTATACTTTTTATATTATTTCAATAAGTTTTTTGCTGATACTTTAATTTCGACATACATACATTTTTGTAATATAATTTTTTTCTTTATGTGCAAATTGTTCTATTGATGTTGATATAATTTTATTTATTTATTTATTTTTGAAGGAATAATATATATGGAGCAGACCAGTTGGTGTAAACTATGAATGGGAGATTATGCCTTAAATATTATAGTCATGAAACTCATCTTTCTTTTCTTTTTCTTTTATTATTATTATTTTGCAATAGACTTTTTGTTTACTTGAAGTTAGATAACATTGAGGAGAAATAGAATTAACGGGGATATACAATCTATTTTTTTTACTTAATATTTTGTATATTTGAATATCAGTGGGATTATACAATATATGTTGCTTCTTTTATCACCCAACCTTTTTATATATTTAACTTATTTTCTTTTATTTCATAATTTCGCATATATTTTAAAAGTTTCATGCGTGACTTGAAAATTTTTGTTAGTAATATATAGTTTGCATTAAGTGGGACAAAAAAAACAAGATAAAACAAAAAGTTAAAGAGTTCACATTAAGGTTGTGATCTCATGTGTTTTTTATAACCTAAAAGTGAAAATGATTAACAATAAAGATAACGTTATGTCATTGAAATTAATAAAAATAGTATTCTAAAGATGAATGGGCAATTTAGTCAATTTTTTAATTCAAAAAATAAAGACGGAGTGCCAATAACAATTCTTTAATAATAATAATAATAATAATAATAATAACAAATTAAGTATGTTAGGATTTAATTCAAGATTTCACAATTAGTCAACTAAAACTATAGAAATACTATCAGATGTTTAAAAATATTAATAATACAAAGAAAGTGACAACGGAAAAATTATCACTAATTATATATTTATATATGTTTAATGGCAATCTGTGTTTGCCTTTAATCACAAAAATGATTTCACAAGGTTAATGGCTGCTGGTAACATAAGTGTACTCAAGTTATATATATCACCATCAAATATTGATATCTCCATAGCAACAACTTAGTGGCAAAATAAAATTAGTAGTAAATCGTAGTGCTAATTATTTTAATAAACTGATAATTAATAACTTGTTGGGATGTCTAATATAGAAAAAGAAATAGCTTCTCATTAGCAATAAAATAAAAAATTATTATCACTTAACACATGTCAAAGTGATAATTTTCATATTATTACCTTATTTTTTAATCACTAGTACTACATTCTTTTAGTGGAAATATATATGATGCACTTCACTCCTGTATTTTACCTTTACTTTTCATGTAATCTTCTCCATAGTAAGGTTTAGTTAGATCTTAGATTGGATAATTTTATTTAAAACCCGATAGGCGTTTTTGTGTGTGCCTATTATATATTCATCATTCATGACTGCATTTAGATCACGAATTATGTCCGCGAATTTCACTAATATTTGCTTTAGTTTATGTTTGAATTAATGTATTCAAAGCTAAGGATTTCAAATTTAATTTACATCCTTCTCTAGTACTGTTTGAATAATGTTTGGATAAATTCATTTTGCAGTGGATTTCACATCCTTTGAACTCCCATTTTAAGCTACCTTTTGAATCTTTGTACTACATTGTCACACTTTTTATACTATGTTGTCACCATTGATATCGTGCAAATCATGTTTTATGATAATTTAATTTTATTGTCACTAAATGCATATAATTAATGATAATTTTTTCATTTTTATGTATTATATTGTCACTAATTTACTCATTTTCTTGTTGTGTAATGTCATAATTTAAATTAGAATAATGTTTCCATCTATTTTCTTACCTCTTAATTTTGTAACTTTCTCTTTCATTTTTGCTGAAAAATCTTACTTCAATCTTATTTGATAATTTTAATAGGAATAGACCAATATTAGAAGATATCACAAACTTATGATAATGCAAAATTTTCAATTTTATACAGAAAGTATGGGCATTTAACTATGTCACTGATATTATTTTTTCTCGTTGTGGATGCACTTTATTCATATATTTTACCTTTGACTTTTCGTGTGTTTTTTAGGCAGGTTTATTTAGATCATATATTGGATGATTTTGCTTAAGACTCTCTAGCTATATTTTTGTGTGTTCTATGTTATATTCATCATTCGATCATGAATGCATTTAGAAAACAAGAACAAATTTCATTGATCTTTGTGTTAATGGATTTTGAAATTGATTTGCCAAAAGGTCCAATTCCAAAAGAAATACACGAGTGCTCGGATCTAAAACTTTTGGACTTGTCGGACAACAATTTGGATGGGGTCATGCCTACTGAGATTGGAAATTTAACCATGCTTGAGGTATTATCCCTCAGCGATAACAACTTGACCGGTAAGCCAATATATCCATAAACCATGAAAACTAAAGTTCTGTCCTTTTGCCTTATATTCGCCAGTCAATGCCTGTTGATTTTGTCTTTTATTATTAACTCGTAACGACTAACGAGCATGTGCGTTGCATCATGCATGTGTTCGCTTTATATATCGAAAATTTATGATTGTTCGTTTACTTTACTATGCTGTATACGACCTTGCATTATTTTGAAATCTGCGTTAACCTTTTTTATTTGAAGAGGTTTGTTTTGCTCATGATTATATATATACATGGGAAATTCTACAAATACTCAAGCAAGTCATATAGATCTTATCATGGTTTCACAAGCATATTAGGGAAATGTAACCTTAACGCAAACCACCAACTGAGACCCTTTGATCTAACGAATATTTAATTTATACCAAAGATACTCTTTTGTTGAAAATAAATAATTATATATTAGAAATATCAACTTGCAATAAGTTGATACTTGACAAACTATAAATAAAATCTTTGCTCTATAAAATAAACATTTTCTCTCGTTGAATATTCAAAAGGTCAAGTAGCTAGTATATTGATTTTTAGATTGAAAATTATTGAAAGTTTAATATGCACTATACTAGATTGAGTTCCTTACCCTTTTCTTTTCTTTTTATTTTTTAATTATTTATTTGAATGGTACTTTAGCCAGGTGCTTGGCCTAGTAAAAATTTTTGTACGAACAAGCAGCGTAGGAAAATTCTTGTATGAACTTGATTGGTGTTCGGGCTCCACATATGGGCCAATGGGTCAGATCGTTTTATATTTTGTATGCTAATATTTTTTTAAATAAATGTGATATAATTTGAATCGTTTGTTGCACATGTGAGGTCAAGACAGAGTGTATAGAAGAACTTTTCATTGGCCTCGTGTTTCATGGAGTCTTTACCTTTGGTGAATGTGATTAATCCTTATTTATAGGGTTTTTAGCGTGGGACACCCCTATGTAAGTTGTAATAAAATCAAAAAATCCTAAAAATAAAATTTAGTATAAAAAACCTATGAAATATGAAATTCATCAAAAAAGACCCTCCATACATGCACCATTTTTGCATCCGAAATAGTATTTTAGGCCTACGAAATTACCCTTTTAACCTTTTGAAAGTTGAACCCTCTCTTTCTAAAATTAGTAAGATGCATCCTCTATTTTTAAAAATTAGTAAGGTGAACCATCTATTTTAGAAACTTAGTAAGATGAACCCTCTATTTTTTAAAAATTAGCATTATGAACCCTTTGTTTTGTATCTGTCTCTAGAACACTACCACAAGCACATCAACTAACATGCCTTACAAATCGACGGTAAATATTTCGGAAATTTCAAAGGTTAGGATTTGGATTCCAAATTGATTTTTCCCTCTTTCATCTTCTATAGGAAGATTTTGGTGGAGAATGAGACAAAATTTGATATTATTTTCCAATTTATTAATAAAGGGTAAAATTGGCAACTCATGCTAAAATTTTCAAAAACTAACCCCATAGGACAGTGTACTAATTTTAAAAAACATAAAGGTTTTAAGATAAATTTTTATAACACAGATTTTTAGGCTACTTAAGTTGAACAGAAGGGATTTTATGAATTTAACTCTTGTTCATATTAAAATCTTTTGCGATTTGAGGTGCCTTTTCCAGTTTTTCCCCATAACTCATATTTTTCGCCCAAGCTTCTTGTCCCTTCTTTCTCTGTTTTATGGTTTCTGACATTGTTTTTGATATTCTTGAATCACTTTCTCTATCAGTTCTACCTCCTGATTAAGTTTTTAGTCTTCTCTCACTTTACTATTGTTTTTCAAAAGATTGCATTTAATTTTTTGTGGCCTCTTTTTCTCTCTAACCCCCCCCCCCCCACCCTCCTTTCCCTCTCCGCTCTTTGCCCTCGTGTGTTGTGACTTGATTTGTTGGCTACCAACTAGTTTCACTTTTTTGTCCAACTAAAAAAGTTGTAGAACCATGTCAAAGGAGATTGGAAACTTATATTGCTTGAGATTCTAATACTTCGTGACGTAATTTGGAAGACCCGTAACAATAGTCAAATATGGATGAGTAATGCCTCCCTCGTTGTATCTAGGAAAACAAATAACGCTCAAGATCAATTCCACTCACGATGTTCGATCATGCTATTGTTAATTAGGGTAAATTATGTTGACTATTCTAAAATTTATCCAAATTATGAATTAGACATTCAAATTCTGAAAATTATTTAAACAATCCTGAGGTATGCAAATAATTTGCACATGTTAAACCTCCACAGTTTTAGCAACCATTAATGATGATTGCTAAAAGTTAGAAAATGGTCGCTAAAATCAATAGCAACCAAAATAGACTTGGTCACCAGTGGTCACAATAGGGTAGTTACTAAAAGTACTTAGTAACGGGCTATTAAATTGGTCGCTATAGATGCGTGTATAGCGACCATCTAATAACGGTTGTTAAAGATTGAATTATCAGCAACAATATTTTTGCTTGCTAATGTGAAAAACCGAGGTCACTATAACATTAACATGATTGCTATTGTTAGACATATACTGACAACATTCTATTGGTTGGTAAAAAGTATTTCTTTAGCAACAAAATCATTGGTTGTAATAATTTTTATATGGTCGCAATAAGTGGTATATATAACAAGCTTCAGTAACTATATTGTGACAACGAAGCGTTGTTGCAAAAGAATACCTTTTAGCAACCAAATAACAGTATAGGAAAACATGCAAAATTCAACAGAAAAATCTGCGGAAATGTGTCCACCGGAACGCCATTTCCCTTCGGTGGGCCAAAATGGCAGAACATTCCGCCAAAGTTCTGCCGGACGGTCGGTCCAGTGGAAATTTCCACCGGAATGACGCTGGACCAGCCAACCAGCAGGAATCCAGAGGCAATTTCCGCCAGACAGCCCGGTTCACCTTCGCCGTCGCCACCCGCTGGTGCCCCGCCGGGCTGTCTCCACCACCGCTTCGGCCCCTACTGCCGTCACCGCCCCTCAAGTTTTGCCGGAGCCCTACCGCAGTCGCTAGTTGGGCCCCCACCGCTGCTGTCACCGAAATAGTATCCCTAAAATATGCATATTTTTGTAGTTGAGGAGATTTGAACTAGTGACCTAAAGCTTGTTTGTCAAGCCCTCAACCACCAAGCTACTGCAAAAAATTGTGGTATGTTTGGTTTTGTTTTATACTTATTACATATTTGTTTGATTATTCTTATTTTAATTTATAAATATATTATTTTGTTTTATACTTGTTACATATTTTTGTTTTGTTAACTTATTTTAATTTTTTAATATATTATTTGTAAAATATTATTTATGCTTATTACATATTGTTATTTTGTTAACTTATTTATATTCTTATTCGTACTGTTTAAAGCGAATATTATCCATATTCAACTATAGATATCCGATTATAAATGGATATAGATATGATAATTAGATATTCAATCCGTTTAATATTCGCTCCGAATACATATCTGTTTATATATCTAGTTATTTGTCATTTAGTTGTTTCCATTAATTATATCCAATGAATAATGTTTGAAAAAAATAATTTATATGTATAATAAATTTTTTATGTGCTTTTAATAATATTTCATTTTTAAATTAATTGATGTTTTTTTGATATAATTTTGTAAAATTCAATTGTTGTTAATAGTTTTAAAAGATTATATTAATTTTTAATAATCACATGCATTATATTTCATATATTATAAGATATATAGAAATAAAAATAAACAATTCATATTATGTGAATGATAAATAGTAATTATTGATTCAAATAAAACACATGAATTTTTTAATGGATGTCCTATCTTTGTAACTTACAAAGACATAAAAATAATAAATAAATAAACTTATGTGAACTTTAGGTGTTACTAATAAAAAAAATATGATACCTATGTCTATGTGTGTGTGTGCGCGCGCGTGCGTGTATATCAATTACTTTTGTAAATAAGTAGATTGTGTATAAAAAAAAAATGACTAAATTGTATCCACAAATTCCAATATTCAATAAACTTATGGGAATATTCCCCTATATTTTTTTTTTGTTAAAAAATAAAGTTACTTTGCATCTAAATAGGTTTGAACCTTGGACCTTTGGGATAGGAGTTTTATAGCCTTACAATTAGGCTACGCTTAAATTTGTTTAAACATTTTGTAATTTAAAATACATATGTAATTCGGCTGAAATTAAAAAAAAATCCGGAGGAAATTTCAGTCGGAATTCCGCCAGATGTTTTTTATTTTTTATTTTTTGAATTCTCTAGGGGAAAATTCCGCTGGAATTCCCCCGAAATTATTTTTATTTTTTATTTTTTTGTTTTTCTGGGGAAATTTCTGCTGGAATTCCCCTGTATTTTTTTTTTACTTTTTTTTAATTTCCATCGCAATTCCTCTAGATTATTCTGGCGAAAATTATTTATTCGGAATTCCGCCAAATTATTTTCGCCGGATTTTTCCACCAGAAAACGCGTGTTTTCCTATAGTGTATATGGATACAGTAATTCTAATTTTGTCGCAAATTTTATTCCATTTTATATGATTGAGTGACCACTTTCTATTAGTTGGTAAAAAGCATTTATTTAGCAACCAAACCATTGGTTGCAATAATTTTTATATGATTACAACAATTCATATATTTAACATGCTTTAGCAACTATATTGTGATATAATTGTAAATTTATTATTTGGGACATATTGCATTGACCTTTAAATTTATTTAACTACTACAATCTTAATTGAAAGGATTTTTTTTTTCAAATAAGTAGTGACAAAATTCATTTTGTTGCTATGGGCATTCTATATGGCAATCACATAAAATTGGTTGTTGTAGCTATGCTTTTAGCAACCACATAAAGATGGTGGCTATAGTTATATTTTTAGCGACCATATTAGTTGGTTACTATGCACATATATATTTAGCAACCAATTAAGTGGTTGGTGATGATTGACATAAATGATTTATAGCTACCATTTAATATTTGACCATTAAATTGGTCACAATAAATGTTTATTTGTAGTGACTAGTATAATTGTTGCTAAAACCTCAAACTTTGGTTACTATCTTCTATGCTATGACTTGTTAGATTTTAGTAACCATATATAGCTACAAAAAATTGATTGGTAGCTAAAGAATATATGAAATTTAGTTCTAGCAACCAAATGACTTTTGGTCACTAAATGTATACATTTAGCAACCATTTTACTTGTCGTTGCTGAGAATTTGGTGGCTAAAACCAGCTTTTCTTGTAGTGCTCTATTTTTTGCCATTAAGAGAAACACCAAATTTGACCAATTTCGTAGCACTAAATGCCTCTTGGTGTTCACTTTGGTCTACTTTGCAATGTATCAAGGGGCACTTTTGTCTTACACAATTAGTCAAATTCAGTCAAAATTTGATCAAAGGGGTAAATTAAAAAGAACATGTTAAAATTTCACAGTTTTCAATAAATTTCCTAAGGACAGCCGATGAAGTTTTAATTTTTAAAAATCAAAAGTTTAATTTGTAATTTAACTAAACCTCAAAATAGTTTAGCATAATTTTTCATAGTTATTATACGTAGACTATAGTAGTTGTTCGTACTATTACATTCTGAAATTGATCTGACAGGTCTAATTCCAAAGGAAATATATCATTGTTCAAACCTTGAGATATTGGGGATGGACGGAAACAAATTCAACGGGTTCATTCCGAATGAGATTGGAAATTTAACCAAGCTTAAGGAGTTGTACCTCACCGAAAACAACTTGATAGGTACGCCAATATATCTTCAGGCTTCAACATGAAAATTAAGCATACCACTTTAGAAACTTATACATAAAAGGATCTCCCCAAATCATAATGTCCATTGAAGCACAATTAAGGAAATATGGAAATCATATATCACCCAGTTACCAAAAAACAAGCATGAGTACATTTCAGCCTATGAATTGAACAACAGTTGGCTAGGCAATTCACAAATTACACAAGATACATCCATGAAGCGAAAGTATCTAGGTGATCCACTACTTAAAAACATTAGCTTTAAAGATATATTAATTGGAGGCATGCATGTATTGATCCATGAAAATGAGTAAAATAGACTTTTAAATTTTAATGGCAAATTAAATTTTATAGACAAACTTAGATAATCCTCCAAATGTTATAATTTGCTTTCAAAAGTTGTCAATGGAGGCAATTTTTCATTAAAAAAAAAAAAACCTTTACATCAATATCAATCAATCAATACTATTATATATTTGAGAAAGGTGTTTGACTCAAATTCCTCTAATTTTGACAAAATTCTAATTTTCTAAAATTATGATTTTTTTTAATTAAAATAGAAAAATTCTCATTGGTTATTTTATGACTCTATTGGTTTCTTAAATCTAAAACATTCAAAATTTGAATCTCAATGGGTTTTCTATATTTTAGAATTTTTTAATTAAAATAGAAAATCCTCATTGGTTTATTTTATAACTTTCTTGGTTTTCAACAACATTCAAAATTTGAATATCCTTAGTTCTTTTAATGTGGATTACTTCTTCATTTATCCATAACCCTTTCCCCAAAAAAGCCGTTTCCTTCCTCTTTATCGACTCTCTCTCTCAAAAAACCCTAATAAAACCTTCTTCCTAATTCCTTAACCCAAGGTGACTAACCTTCACCAATTTTAATCTAATCTTTTTCGTCTTCTTTTTTATACGCAAGCAATCTTATTTCTCATGATTAATCTTAAATTGTCATTTTTCTCTTCTTGTGCATTCTTTTATTTAGACATTTTTGTTTTGTTGTTTATTTCTTATTTATAGAATTATTGCCTTTTTTTTGTTTTATTCATCTATTATGATTTGTTTCTCATAGTTTTAATTATGCATCTTTATAAAATTATTCACTTAATGATCAGTTTTTTTTTTTTTCGTTTTTGTATGAGTAAACTTTAGTTTTGTCTTTTTTTTTCTTTTTCCCAGTGAAAATGGATTTGATCGTGTTCAATTGCTATGCCTTTTTTCTATTGCCTTGATTTGATTTGTATTTTCCCTTTTTTTTTTTACGGATTTTTCTATTGATTGGTGATGTTGGGATAAGTATTTGATTCTCAGAAATCTTGGCCAGTGATTTTTAAGATAAATAATTAACAACATTATTTTTGTGTAGATATGATATTTTGAGTTGAAATATTGTAATCAATGGTGACTTATATTTGATATTTGGTTTCTATGATTTACAACACTATTTGTAATTTTCACTTAATATGCTTTTGTTGATTAGCCGTCTCTTTTATTTTGTTTACTTTATGATTCCACTTTGAGGTTTATTGTATTTGAATTTTTACCTTTAAGTTCATACTAGTTTGTTGGTTTGTTTATTTTGTGCATTTTTTTATACATAATATATTGTATAAAAGGCAATTTGCTAAAAGTTGATACATCTTATATTTTCACCTAATTTTTGTTTTTAATTTTGCTACCGCTATTATTTTGCATTGTGGAATATTTTCCCCCTAAGAAGCTATACTTTTTTCTTTTCAATTAATGTCGTTTGAGCAATTTTTTTATTATTATTTATCAATTCTTCTTTCCTTTATTTATTTTTACCTATCTTCACCTTAGATGTCTGTATTTGTAATTTTCACTTAATTTGCTTTTATTGATTAGATTTTTATTTTTTATTTTTTAAGCTTTATGATTTCAGTTTGAGGTTTACTTTATTTGACTTTTTATCTTTTAAAAACTTAGTAGTTTATACAAATTTGTTGGTTTGTTTGTTTTATGCATTTTTTTTATATACAATACATTGTATAAAGGGCTATTTGGTAAATATTGATACATCTTATATGTTCACCTATTTTTATTTTTAATTTTACCATTATTGTTTTTTCACACATTGTGAACCCCCCCCCCCCCCTAAGTTGTTGTTTTCTCTTTTCATTTAATATTTTATTTCAGTAACTTTTTATCTTTATTTATCAAATTTCTTTCCTCGATTTGTTTTTTAATTATCTTCATTTTAATTGTCACACCTTTTTCATCAAAATTTCTCTTTGTTTTTATTCTTCTTTTTTGGACCCAAAGGTCCCAAAGTGCTTGGGAAAAACTCAATTCCTCTAAAAGATTGTGTGAGAAGCACATAATATAAATATATTATATAATATTTGATGGTTATTTAATACCAAAGTTGATTATTAAAATTAACAAATGAAAAGGATCAATACTATCAAAATTGTATAGCTTTATATTATTTGAAATATATATACTTTTATCTATTCATTTTACAATTACTGTTTGTTACTTTGAAAAATAATGTATTACATATCAAATTTAAACACATACTTCTTATCAATTATAATTTCATTTGAATTTTCTGTGCATTAGCACAAGATTTATGCTAGTATTTAATATATCATATGGAAAATTGTAAACAACAAAGGTTATATAAAAAATCATTAAATATAGTTTTACACCATACTGAAGACTATTAATATGCTTATGCAAGAATAGAAGGTAAAGAACCTATTGACAATTTAAAAATCATATAAATTTTGTAGATTGGTTCTTAAGTAAATCTCATTTTAGTCACACAATTAAGTCCCGCGTCTTTTTTTGTTTTTTGTTTGTTTTGTTTGTTTTTTTTTTTTTTTTTTTTGTTCTAGCCACCAGGTTCCAATTCATCGACCGACTAATTTGGATCAAGTGCTGTAGAAGCCCAATATAAGAGTGACCCTCTCAACCCAGTTACTTCATTCACAATACCAAAAATCAAACTTTGTATATTGTTGAAAGAATGTAACACCTCATTCCGTGTTTATTTTGGCCTTATAGATAATAAGACATTCAAACTTAATTTGGCAACTCCTGTTAATTTAGTAATCATTTTTCACCATTTTGTCAGTATTTCGACAGCGAAATTCACTCTACACAATTGGCATAGTTAAGTCCTAAATTTGTGAGGGGAAGTGGTTCAATTTTTTTGGGAAGTCAAAATATGATAAGAAACTCAATTTTGTGACAATAAGAAGAAACTATTTTAATCTTTTAATTGGATAACACAATAACTAGGGAATTTCTACACAAGTTTAGTATGAGGTAGGCCGATTTTCTACTGCCACGTTACTTTACAGAAATATTGATATATTTTGATGAATTTATAAACTTATGCTGCCATGGCAATCTGTTTGATTAGTTCATACTACACCCGTTTCGCAGTATCTATCGTTTAAGGCTTTTACGTACATTAAGAAGAAGTTAAGAGTGTATTATAGTTGATAATTTTACCTTTATTACTAATTTATTGAAACTATCCCAAATATTAATTAAATATTAAAACTTCCACCAATTTGCATTTAGAATCGATTTAGTATATGCTAGGTGTACACCCATTAGGGAAGCATCTTCTATAGATGACAAGCGTCCTACTTAATTTTTTTTCTCTCTCTCCTATTACACGTTATCTATTTTGCTTCTTTCTTCTCTCTCCTCTTTGACCCGCCTTTTTTTTCTTTTCTCTTATCTCTCACTTTGCATTATCTTAATTTTACTTTCTTTATAATTGTTTTTCTTAATTTATTATTTATTTAATTTTTTTGACTTTTCACTTATCATTAATTTAATAAATAGATTTAAAATAGTTAAAAATTGTATTGATACAAAAAGTAATAAGTATCTACTAAAATTTAAGAGCAAAACTAAATTTGACATTTTTTTTTTTCATTTTGCACACATGTTGAGTGTGCCTTTAGTACTAATCTTTATTATTTTATGCCTATTGCTATAAACTTTGATTAATTTATTTCTTATTTTCTTTGGCTAATTTGAGATTTTGTTATTTTATTTGTGAGTGATTTTTCTTTTGGCATGGGCACTAAAATGTTGTACCACTAAACAAATAATAATAATAATAATAATAATAATAATAATAATAATAATAATAATAATAATAATAATAAAAGTGCACAACATAACAACTTTTGAAATTTGAATAGAAAGATAATGGTCATTAATTAATTATAGAAGAGAAAAAAGAAAAAGTTATTAAAGAGGGAAAAAGAAAGAAAAATCCACCATATGGACAAGTAAAATTTACTCATATATCATCATTCCCTGAAATATCTATGCACAATTAATTCGACAAAATTATATATTTTCTTCAGAAATGCATCGAAAAATTTAGTAAAATTATGTTTCCAATGAATTTTATTTTTACAGAATATCTCATTGCAAAATAAATCATTTTTTTTTCTTTTTTATATTATAAGGAACTTTTATACATTTAATATAATACATATAGTATTTATCAAAAAAAAATATAATATATATAATAATATTGATTCATATATCATAAACATAAATAATCTCAAAAAACGCTTAATATAGACCATTCTATTTCTCATGTTGGATTTGTTCATTTTGGTAAATTGGCAGGTGTAGTGCCCAAAGAAATAACCAACTTGAAGAAGTTGGAGCTATTCTCCTTGACTGGTAATAACTTAAGTGGCTCAATTCCTAAGGGAATTTTCAATATGTCAGCGCTCCAGTATCTATTTTTCTCAAGGAATAACTTTTCAGGCACTTTACCATCCAGTATGGTTTACAACTTACCAAATCTTGAGGCACTTTATTGCCACGATAATAGTCTCACTGGAAAACTACCTGAATTCATCTCCAATTTATCTGAACTTATTCATATTCAAATTTATTCTAACAAATTCGTAGGTCCTATTCCCGACTCACTCGGCAATCTTAGGCTACTTCAAGTTTTTAACCTAGCTGATAACATTTTCACAAGTAGTTATTCATCTCCAGAATTGACTTTCATCTCTTCCTTGACAAATTGCCAAGATTTAGAATCTATAGATATAAGTGATAATCCTCTCAATGGCATTCTTCCTGTTTCCATAGGGAATCTTACTTCTGTAGTGCAATTTTTTTCTTCTAGTTGCAAAATCAAGGGCAATATCCCAAATGAAATAGGCAACCTAAGCAACCTAATGACGTTGGATCTGAGTGATAACGATTTGACAGGGTTTTCTCCACAAGCTTTCCTAGGTTTACACAATCTTCAGATGTTGTCACTTAGCAATAACAACATAAGAGAATATTTGCCAAGTAGTCTTTGTGATTTGCACCAATTGAGTTATTTATATATAAACCAAAATGAAGTTGTGGGTCCTGTTTTGGACTGTGTAGGGGATCTTACTTCTCTAAGAGAGATTCGACTTTCCCACAATAGATTAACTAATAAACTCCCTCCTAATTTGTGGAACCTCAAATATCTCCTCGTGCTTGACCTATCCTCAAATTGTTTGAGTGGTGGTATACCTCATGAGTTGGCTAATCTAAAGGTCGCAATCTCTATCAATATCTCAAGAAATCAGTTCACTGGTGATATTCCTGACATATTTGGAAGTATGCAAAACTTGATTAATTTTTCGTTGGAAAGCAATAAATTGGAAGGATCTATTCCACAATCATTGGGCAAAATGACAAGATTGGAATGGTTAGATCTGTCAGATAATAACCTCTCTGAAGAGATTCCCAAGTCATTAGAGGGCCTCGACTCTCTAAAATATTTGAATGTCTCATTCAACAAATTAAGAGGCGAGATTCCAAGTGGAGGGCCCTTCAAGAACTTTACTTATGAATTATTTGTGTCGAATGAGGCCTTGTGTGGTGTTCCTCGATATCTTGTGCCACCTTGTCATGACAATTGGCATTCTTCGCATGGCAGTTCGAGTACAAGAAGATTGGTTCTAGTTATATCGGTTGTAATTATCGCATCATTGGCACTTATCGTGATCTTAATACTTTTATGGATCATGAGACAAAAGAGAAAAAAGGTTCCACCACAAGATGATTTTCTACAGATCAAAACGATGCCAAAGAGATTCTCATACCATCAAATCCAACAAGCAACTAATTTCTTCAGTCAAGGAAACTTGCTTGGTGCTGGGAATTTTGGTTCTGTTTATCGAGCAACAATTGAAGATGGGATATTTTTTGCTATCAAAGTGTTCAATCTCCAACTAGAAGCTGCATACAAGAGCTTTGAGATGGAATGTGAAGTGCTATGTAACCTACGTCATAGAAATCTCACAAAAATAATCGGTGCTTGTTGTAATCTTGATTTTAAAGCATTGATTCTGGAGTACATGGAGAATGGAAGCCTTGAGAATTGGTTGTATTCAGATCATCAGTTCTTAGATCTTATGCAACGATTGGATGTGATGATAGACGTGGCTCATGCGCTCGAATATCTTCACCATGGTTATCACACACCTGTGATTCATTGTGATTTGAAGCCTAGCAACATCCTACTAGACAAAGATATGGTAGGGCATGTTACAGATTTTGGTATAGCGAAGTTATTAAGAGAGGAAGAAAGTAGTGTCTACACCAAAACTCTTGCAACATTGGGTTATATTGCACCAGGTAACTAGTTTCACCTTTTGTCTATTTTTTTTTTTTCTTCTTTCATCTGTATTTTCATATAAAAATATTGGTCAATTGTATATGTCCATGAATTGAAGTGACTATTCAAGTTTTCTATCACTATGCCTATTGCAGAATATGGATTTAAAGGACATGTGTCTAGTGCTTCGGATGTCTATAGCTACGGTATTACACTGATGGAGACATTCACAAGAAGAAGACCAAATGACATTATCTTTACTGGAGATTTAAGCTTGAAGAGTTGGATAAATGCTTTGCTGCCTAATGAATTGCTTCAGGTTGTTGATTCCAACTTGTTGGCATCACAAACAGAATATTTCACTGAAAAATTGCAATGCATTTCACAGATCATGGAATTGGCCTTAAATTGCACTACCGAGTCTCCAAGGGAAAGAATGAAAATGAAAGATGTTTCAACAACTTTGAAAAAGATCAAAGTTCAGTTTTCTGCCATAGCGCGATGATCAGTCCATAATGATTGTGGGTTTACTTCAAATGCACCTTTTGTCTTTTTCTATTCTATGAATTTATATCCTTTGCAGACTATAATTTGGTTTCATATAAATGTTATATATATATATATATATATATATATATTCAGTTGACAATATCTTTTTACTTGAATCATGATCGTCGGATCCTAATATTATGAAGGTAAGGATATGATTTGATGTAACTTTATTATTTAATAGCGTAATATGACAAGATGCTATTGCTATACTTTAGTTTATTCTGTAGATATAATCTTTACTACTACATATAGGAGGGCGGTATTTGACTTTAATTTGGTTAATTTTTACCAAATATTCAATTCTTATAATTTTGAGTTTTTTTAATTAAAATTCTTTGTTTTTATTGATTTGTTATTTCTTTTTTTGCAAAATAATAATAATAAAAACAATAATAATAATGATGATGACGATGATGATAATAATAATAATAATAATAATTAACTTCACACTCCAAAAACAGACTTAACTTTCTAGTTTCCACCATTCTCACTTTTCTGTCAACTTCTTTGCCACCTTCACTAGAGTAGAAATTCATACAAAAAATTAACACATAGAAAAGAGCAATGATATTCCCCGCCAAATAAGAAAGCAAAAACTGACTTTGTCATTGAATATTTTGTTGTTACTTCATGTCTTTTTTGTTAGGTTTATAAATTTTTTTTGTGTGTAATCTCAATACCATGAGGAATTGGTATAAAAATTTCATTTCTTGATCACGATGATGTCCTTGACAGATTGAACTGTAGCAATATCTAACTTATTTATTTTGTTAATCTACAAGGTTGAAGAAAATTGTTGAGTTTAACAATTATAGGTCTTTTTTTTTTTTAACTGTTGATAGAGTTTGTTGTTCAGTTTTTATTTTTGTTTCAAATTTTCCCATTTTATTTCCCTCTCTTTCTTTTTAACAAAATGATTTTATTCAACTTATTTATTATATTTTGTTATCCATAATGAAATTTACTTTTTGCTCATCTATTTAACTATTTTTATGTTTTTTGGGATCGGAGATATTTTGATTTTAATATATCAAAATTCATTTTTTATTTTTGATCATCATTTTCATATTTTCTTTGTTTTTTGCTTTGAATGGTGCACTTTTTTTAATATGTTGTGCAACATTTCTAAAATTTTAATTATGTTGTGCGGAAATCTTTTCTAAGCCAACAAGAAAAGAAATTGAAGTTCCAAAATGTTAATCATTTAAATTTTATTTTTTGTTTACATATCTTTTGTTTATTTTATTAATTCAAGTTTTGATTATTTATGATATCTAAAGATTGGTTATTTAGTTTATTTGTTATTTATATATAGCTACATTTATACTTTGACAGATCCCACAGATGGGATAATTACTCCGACCACCCCTGAGGTTTGGCCTAATTACAAATAACACCCCCTTGTATTGAAAATTACCGATACCCCCCTGAGTTTTGTGGATTTTTTTGTAAGATTGACGAAAATAATAAAATGTCATTTTTACCCCTTAAATATTTGAAATATTTTTTTATTTAAAAAATAAAAAAATAAGTATAAAATTGAATTGACCAAAATACCCTTCATTGAAAAAAAAATTACCATCTCTCAAATAAAACCCTAACTTAACCCCCCCCTCCCCACCCCCCTGTCACCAACTCCCACCCTCCCCCCCGGCCTCTCTCTTCCCCTCCCTCCCCATCTCTCTGTCTCTCCCCCCCGTCTCCCACCAGCCTCTCTCTCCCCCTCCCTCCCCATCTCTCTTTCTCGCCCCTCCCCCCTCTGTATCTCTCTCTCACGCACAGCGGCGGCGGCGGAGGCGGAGGCGAAGGAGAACGATCAGCGGCGGCGGCAGAGGTGAAGCAGGGCGAGCAGCGGCGGAGGAGGCGAAGCAGGCGAGCAGCGGCGGCGGAGGCGAAGCAGGGCGAGCAGCGGCGGCGGAGGCGAAGCTGGGCGAGCAGCAGCGGCGGAGGCGAAGCAAGACGGGCTGCAGCGGCGGAGGCAAAGGAGGACGGTTGGCGGCGGCAATGGTTAAGGACGGTCCTCTCTCTCCCTCCCTCCTCCCCTCTCCCTCCCTCCTCCCTCTCCCTCTCCCTCTAGATCCCTAGATCTCTCTCTTTCGCGGCGGCGGATAGGTGGCCGGCGGCGGCCGGGGGCGGGGGGGGGATGTTTGTGTATATATATATATTTATGTATATATGTATGTGTGTGTGTATATTTAACAAAAATATTACATTAACCCCCTTGATATTGTACATAATTTCCAAAAATTCCCTCAAATAATGATATTATTTACCATAAACACTCTCAAGGGTAAATAAATCAATTCATATTTATTTAAATTGCATTCCCGCCTTTAAAAGGGTAATTTCGGGAGATCACGTTGGAGGGCAAACGTTGACTGTTAGTCAACTTAACGGAGGGTGAAAATTATAAGACGGCAACAAAACTCAGGGGGGTATCGGTAATTTTCGATACAAGGGGGTGTTATTTGTAATTAGGTCAAACCTCAGGGGTGGTCCAAGTAATTATCCCTTGACAGATTTATAATTTTGAACTCTCTAAAGTGAAAGCTCGTGTACGTTTTTGGTAACACATATTATTTAAATCTTTCTCCATCTATTTTGAAAGTTTTGTGAAGATAAGTATTATCAATATTCACTACCATTATTAATATTCTAGATTATTAAATTAAAAATTGGCACAATTTAATTCCTCAAACGTATATTCAACTTTATTTCCTTTAATTATTATTTTAAGTTCAATTTGTTTGCAGGCATAACAATTGCAGCACTTTCTTTTGTTATTTATTTATTTTTTATCATTTATGTTTTGTAATATGAAATCATGGTGGTCGAAAACCCTTGCCCTAATTGTCTTATAACACAAGGCCGTAAATTTGAATACCACTAAAATGAATATTTGTCTATTCGATTGTAGTTTGTGTTCAACTAAATTGGTAACTAAGTAGGGAAACTCTATGATTAGTCAAAGTTCATAGGTGAATAACATTAGTCACTTTTAATTCTATCCATTAGATGTGTGATATTTAATTTAAGCAATTAATTTTTATATGACCTGCAACTTGTTGTGCATGTAAATTAGAAAGGTTACCTGCTACACAGGTTACCAAGGGATTTTTTAAACAACCTATTGTAGTAGATCATGTATGGGTCTACTAAATGCTAACCAATTAAATTTTTATTTTTAACGTAAAAAAAAAAAGCTAAAAATTTAATGCCATTGGGTCCATTAGAACATTCTTACTCATTCATTTCACTTTATTGAAAAGTATAATGTTATTTTTTATTAAAAAAATTACCATGGTATTCATTGTAATTTTTATTTTTTAATATGTACCATGGTACCATTATAATATTGTGGTACTATTATAATCCGTTAATTTTTTTATATTTTAATACCATGGTACCATAATTTTTTTTAATTAAAAATACCATGGTACTCATTATAACTATTTATTTATTTTTAATTTAAGAATATGTGTGTTAACAAGTATAACTAATTGAAACTCATGATACAAAAATTAAAAAACTAAATTGATACCAAAATAAATAGTATTTACAATTCAAAAATCCGAACATATGTTAATAGTTGATACAAAAAATAATGTTTAATTTAAATTTTTAAACATATTGCAAATAATGTATAATATTCATCATGAGTTATTTTAAAAATAAATATAGAATATGAACATCTATATTTTAAAAAAATGTAAATATGGATATCATTACTAAGTAAACTATATAAAATGCATAGAGAGGAGTACAACAAGCACTAGTTGATAAAAAAAAAATGTGTTTTGATTATTAATGGATATAAGCTATGAAACACAACACCATCACCACCAACAACAATAATAATAATAATTGGAAAGATTGAATATGTGGTTTTAACAAATATAGTTTAAGATGGAGTAATATATTTAAATGTATATTCTCTCTGAAAAATGTAGGAAATATGAAATTCAACTATTGGTCTCAATAACTATGATAATATATATAATGAATTTAGTAGGATATCATTTATTGATTTGAATAATTATGGTTAATATGTATAATCAAATATGAGGTTAATTATAATAACTACAACAATTATAATATTATTAATGATTATGGTATGCATTTAGAATTTGATAACCAATACTCACACTCTTCATACGGAACATCTAGTAATCATATTATACATTTTCATATAATAATTGATGAATAATACTCTATTTTATCAAAAAGAATTGACTTATCTAAATATGAATCAAATAATTATAAATAGTTTGTTTGATTTTAATTTTTGTCCTAGAAATTGTATTTTATTTGTACGTCTATAAATTCATATAATATTTTTCGTACTAGCATGGTTTTAATGGTACCTTGAAAAATAATATATACTCATATAATTGAATGTTGAATATTATTCACACCTTATAACAACAACAACAACAATAATATTCATTCATGAGAAACTTAAAGGAAAATAATAATATTATTATTTTTAGGGATAAATATTTTTAACCCTCCAAACTTTTCGTGTTTTTGGACTTTACCGTATGAACTTTTTTTTTACCGCTTGCCATCTAAACTTTGCGTGTTTTTACACATTATATTTTTCGGTGGAGCTAAGGGCAAATGCATCATTTTAGCTGGCTAAAGTCACATAACATACATGTGAATGCTCTTAGATGATAATATGTAAAAAATGCAAAGTTCAGATAAATGACCAAAAACAAAAAAGTTTATATGGTAAAGTCCCAAAATGCGAAACGTTTGGAGGGTTAAAAGTATTTATCCCATGTAAAATGATGCATTTACCCTTACTTAAAATCACGTGCAATGCATGTGATGGAATTCTGGTGGAATATTCCATCGGAAAATGCTCTTAGATGGTAATATATAAAAAAACGCAAAGTTTAGATGGCAAAAGGTAAAAAACAAGTTCATATGGTAAAGTCCAAAAATATGAAAAGTTTGGATGGTAAACAATGTTTATCCCTTATTTTTAAGCAATGAAATAAAATATGATGAAAGTTTTATTTAATTGAAGTTAAACATTTAACTTGTAGTAGAAATCATTTATTAATAATTAAGGGGTTTTTTTAATAAGGTTAATAATTAAAGGAATAATTCGAGAGAGAGAGCGAGAGAGATTAGGAACCAAAATATACTTTCGAAAATAGTTTCTAAGTTCTAACATTCACTTCTAAAAAAACCAGATTTAGCCACAGATTTTGGCAAATATCCGTGGCCAAGAAAATTAAATCCGTGGCTAAAAAAGTAGTGTGGCTAATTTTAGCCACGACCATTTTGCCACGGCTTTACTCAGCCACGGATTAGCCATGGCCAGGCCGTGGGGATTAGCCACGGCTTGACGGCCACGCATTTCTAGCCACATACAGGTCGTGGCCAATTTGGCCACTGAATTCTGGCAAATGCCAGTCCGTGACTAATCCGTGTCTATTAGCCGTGGCTAATCTGTTAAGAAAAATTTTAAAAAATAAAATAAAAAAGGCTATTTAAATACACAAATCAAATATTTGAATTTACTTTGTTGAATTAGTTATTTAAATTAATTTTTGACAAGTTATATCAAATGATTTTTGACTAGT
Source organism: Petrea volubilis (assembly GCA_026212405.1). NCBI lineage: Eukaryota > Viridiplantae > Streptophyta > Magnoliopsida > Lamiales > Verbenaceae > Petrea > Petrea volubilis. The sequence continues at coordinate 8,586,738 of CM047878.1, forward strand.
TAAATCAAACTCGCTTTATTTTTTTTGTTCATAAATGTATTTAAGTATATCTCTCTATTTTTATATTGTGGGATACCTTTCATAATTTCATGAAATCATTTATATTTTCAAGTAGTATTCCAAATATGTGTTTCATTTTCTACTTTATTGCATGAATATACATCAATTGTAAATATTCTAATTCAAGTATATAATTAAGAAAATAATTTTAAACACATAGTTCTATAGCATAAATGTACAATACGAAATAAAGGATAAAATACCATCTGAAATATGAAACCTTATTCGGGTTGTAGCCTTCAAATATTTTGAAAATTCAATATGTATATATATATATATATCATATTATATGTCATGGTCCAGTCCTCTTTTTTTTTACTAATCTTTGGCTTTTCTTTTTTTGTTATTGAAAAGTATTTAGTGATTGAACAAGTAATTTATTAATTATAAAAATATATAATAAATTAACAGCAAAAACAAAAATTATCACAAAAATTTATTTAGATAATTTATATTTAGAATTTCGAATAATTTATATTAGTTAAGTATAGCAAAAACTAATTCTACAATAAAACATTAAAGTTGTGTAGTGGTTTGATACTCTAACATTAACCAAGAGGTTAAGCGTTTGAACCACATCAGATTAAAAAAATAAAATAAAATTATTCTACGGCTAACAACTAGCTTGTGGCTAATACCCACGGCCAGACCATGGCTAGACACGACCTGGTTAGCCACGCCCATGGCTAAACACTTAGGTCGTTGTTTAGCCACGATCAGACCGTGGCTAATATAAATCCAAGGCCTTATTAGCCTAGTTTTTTTACACTGAAATATTGTAAATTATCAATAAAAATTATACGTTGTTGAATTATTGATAAAATTATAATATAAGTTATGACAATTGAGCTGATGAGGTCTAGCTCAACTGGCGAAGCTGAGGCCCCAAGACTCTAAAGGTCTTGGGTTCGATTCCCACTGGTGAATGTGTGGACTTTATTCCTACCTTTATGGTAGTTTATTATTCTACTTTAACAGTAGTTTATCATAATAGTTTGTTTATAGTTTGTGAATGATTTAGTTTGAAATATGATGTAATAGTTTGATTTGTACTCGAGGAGTTATTGATGTAAGTCGATGATACGTATTCAAAAAAAAAAATTATTACAATTGATCAATTATAAACTTTCAAAACCAGATAATTAACTCATATATATAAACAATTGACAATAAACATTGAAATGGATTGATAACGATTATACTTATACACTTATATATGTAGTATAATCCAACATATTGTGATATTATATTAAAATGGTAAATTAAATCTAAAGAAATAATTATGAAAGTTAAGTTGTATATTAACTCAACAGAACATTATAATATCGTCAAATAATTGAAATAATCATTTGCTATTCGAATTGATATTGATCAACACATAATCGTAACATTCAATTATATATCAATTTAAAAGATTTATTGGAGTAATAATAGGAAATTAAATGGGGGTTATTATTTATTACATATAATACAACATTTAAGAAAACAGATTAACACGTTTCTCTTCAAAGAATAGATTAATTCGAACACGAATAAAATAATTAAATAGTAACATAATTGAATTGACACGGCTAACAATAAATTTTTCTCGAATTAGCCATGGCTAGGCCGTAGCGAAATCTGAAAAAAGAAAATATTAGGCCGTGACTAATCCGTGGCCAGTCCGTGGGAAAATCTTCTTTTAAAAAAATAATAAAATAAAATATGTAACATTTTAGCCACAGATTAGCCACGGAAAGGCCGTGGCTAATCCATGGCTATTGTCAACGGTCAGGGTGTGGCTAATCTATGTCTATTAGCCATGGTCAGGCCGTGGCTAAATTAGCCATGGTCAGGCAACCATGGCTAATCCGTGGCTAATTTTTTTTCGTATTTTTTTTTCATATCCATAGCTAATTCGTGGCTAATATTTTTTCGTATTTGTTTTATATCCATGGCTATTCTGTGGCTAAATTCAATTCTTCTAGTGATTGTAGTTAGTGTTTTTATGTACTTGCCTTTAATTTTGGATGCATTATAATTGGTACCATTGTACTTTGGTCAATGTATTGTTTAGCCCCTTCATTGTTGAAATGTCGTGTTTGCACATTTTTATTTAACAATCAAACTTAAATTTATTGACCGCGTTAGAATTTGGCCGTTAAGTGTGATATATCATACTTACACATCAAGTTAATTATTTTCTTGGCTCCTTAGCTTTTTAAGTCTTCCATAATTGACCCGATTCTCTCCACTTGGACCCCCAAGAGTTATATTCTTCTTCAATTGTCCCTCAAAACTTTTAGCTTTTACTCAGTTATATTTGTTTATTCCCCCATTAGGGTCCTCCTGAACGAGTCCGATCGGGCTATAACTTTGCTGATTGATGAGGGAGGCCGAGTACAGCTCACCAATGCGCCCCGACATCCATGTGTCTCCTCGATGATAGGTCTCCCCGAAGTCACTGCATCCTCGATGACTGACCCACTCTCCTCGGGTGATCCCGCACCATCCCCGAAGTGGTCTCAAAAATAACCGTCTCTGACAATGGATGTACCCGACACATCCACGACACGTGCCAAAGAATATCCCCTCTACGAATAGCAAGGTTGGACCGGTCAAACCCTAATCTGGCCAACCCGTCTCCAATTTCTATAAATAGTATAATGTTATTGTTCATAAGGGGTAAGCTTTCCAAATTCACCTTACGCACATTATTACCTTCCGATCACCTGCTCGAATTCTGACTTGAACATCGGAAGGTCTTCGTCGGAGACACTTCCGGCTAGGCTCACGTGTGTTCCATCCTTGTAGAATAGAACCCGACTAGCACACTCATACCCTTTACTCGGACTTTGGACTGACATTGGACTATTCTACCGTAACTTCACCTTTGCTCGGAGTGACGTGTCCCCGTGTGAAATCCGACTACATCACTAATATTCTACTGGAGGTAGTATTAGAGTACAAACAAAATAGGTCAGATACTCTACGCCTAGGCACAAATGATATAGTTGGGGGTTGGGGGTAAAGTACGAACACCCTCAAATGTTGGGGGTCTACCACAATTAACCCAAAATTAAAATAAGATAGAATTTTTTTTTGGCTCAAAAAATAAGATAGAATTTTTAAAACTATTTTGCATTGTATTGTGAATGTTTTGGGAATTTTTTTATCACAAGATAAACTAGATGATCATTATTGGCTATTGGCTTTTTCAGAATTAAACTTTCTTTTTTCACATTTGAGTTACTGGTTATTGTTTATGTATTGTTAGGTAACATATTTTTTGTCGAATTATACAGAACTATATTACACTATGTGGATTTGGTGGGATGCTTTGATAAAATGGAAGGGAATCAAAGCTACAAAGCTTCGTCTGTCTGGATTTTATTGAATTTAGTGTGTCGGCGATTCATTTTTTGGTATCTTTAGACTAGGGATTAGATGCCTTCAATTCTACTTTATTGACAAGATTGTTAAAAAAATGATATTTTGTAGAATCTTTATGTATTTAAACCTTCAAAATGAGTTTAGAAATCCAATATTTAATATTTTTTTGAGTATATCATAAATTACAATAATATTAATATTATATTATTTTAAAAATTTATTTATAGCATGAGGCTTATGCTAGTACTATAGTATTAGAAAGGACAATGGCCAAAATCCACTATATTCTTTTTCTTGCTCAACTAGCATTAGTTCCGTGCCAAGGAACGGAAAAAATATTCTTATTTGTATATTATTATAAATTTGTAATAAACAAAAGATAAATTGATGAAAATAAATTAAACATTCTCTTAACATAAAATTTTATGTTTACACCATGATAAAATAATAGATAAACAAGTATATTGAAAAATTCAATCAATAACCAAACACATTTAATATTAATATTAGTTGCTATGTAATTGTTGCATGTGGATATTTAAAAAATGAGTTTGTAGAAATAAGCGATGGATAACTATAACAATTTGAAGTTAATGTGATTGATAAATGTATCACATAGGACACTACTAATAAAAAAAAGTAATTTTGTGAGTTAATTTGTCTTGAGATTTGATTGAGACCATTATGGTTTATGAATAAAGATAAATTACGTTTATTATGCTTTGTTTCCCTATTTGAGGAATTAGCCTAGAAAGAAAGGAGGCGTTAAATGCAAGATACTCAATCAAGGCTAATAAGGAAGGAGCTGTTAGTTGGACATCCTCCAAACAAGGAAAGAAGCTATTGGTTGAAGATCTCCCAATATAAGAAAACAGGCCATTGCAAGTTCCAGACAGGATATTCCAAAATAGAAGAATTAACACTACTTTATAAATAGCTACACTTCATTGTTGTACAATAATCATTGTGTAGTGATCAAGTACACTTTCAATATTATCAATGTGATAGAGAGAGTGACTTAGTTTTGTATAAACGATCATACTTCTATTATGGTCAGGTTGTGAGTGTGTGTCATACAACCAAGACACTACATTAAGCTGAAAGTTCCAAAACTTAATATTAAGCTCATTATCTTGTATCTAGTTTTTAAGTCACTTCAATAATACCATCTATTTTATTCTCCGTACTTTAGTTAATTTCTCAATTTGAATTAAAATCTACCATGTCTTATTTTAGTTTTTGGATAAATATTGGATCATTTGAATAATTATGAATAACCATATACTTTCACAAAATAAATTTTAAAACTACTTTAAATACTGCAAACAATGTAATTTTTAACTTTAATTTTCTAAAATTTTATTCTGGCAATAATTGTGCTTTATGTAAAAATATAATAATTTTATTTGGAAATAAATTTTTAACTCTAATTTTCGAAAATTTGATGCTGGAAAGAATTGTGCATTATATAAAAATATATAAATTTTTGTTGGAAATAATTTTTACCACTCTCTCTCTCTCTCTGTCTCATTCACTCACACACACACATACAAAAACAAACAAGGGTGTAAAAATAGAATAAAGAATAACTTCAAATAAAAATATAATAATATATATTGGTAAGGAAAACTTTAATTGAAATATTATATAATGCAAAATTTAAAACAAAAATAGAAAAGTCAACGTAGATATAATGTCATTGATAATTATTTTCTTCTCAAAAAATCAGTAAAAGCATTCAATTATGTAACTCAAACTTGAAAAATATTTTAAATATAATATGTCACGTCACCAAACTAAATTATAATGGAAAAATGCTATTTTAGTCCTTCAACTAGACCCTCAAATCATATTTGGTCCCTTATTTCACTCGTCGTCAATTTTGGTCCCTCATCTTTGTTGTTTTTTTTATCAAATGTGATCATTCCGTTAGTTTTTTCAAAACTAACGGTTAGTTTTGGCATATTATAAAATTACACTCAACTCCACTGGTACTTTTTCAAAATTGCCTTCACCTCCCCTAGTATGCATCCCACAATATAGTTGTTTCTCTTAACCTATTTCCACGCATCCCACAAACAAGAAATTAAACAAGCCAAGCAATTGTAGCAACAGCTAGCATCAATGCCATTCATGTTAACCAGCATAATTATGGTTCCAAGTTCCTCAACTCATTGGCTTTTCTTTCCCTACCCTTGTGTTGAAAACAAACACTAGATAAAGAAAATTCCCATCCCTTCTTTTTCGATGGATTTTTTTTTTAATTAAATCAATTTTCGGCGAAATTATCCATTGAAATTTATTATTATTAATTAAAATTGAGTTCTAATTGCCAAACCTAAGAATCGAACCTAGGACCTCCACCGCTCCCTCGTGCATGCATATATTTATAGCTCACACACGCCAAAAGTAATCCATATCTTGCAATCATCAAAAGTTGAACCCTAGCCTATTGGTTAGCAAACACGTCTCTTCCCGTTGGAGTATCATAACTTTGTTATATATTTTTCTTTTTCTATACTTAAGGCTTTATTGCATTTTTAGGACAGTTAAAATGCCACTTTTCGATTTAAGGACACTTTTATTTAGGGTGGCAAATGTAGGACATGAACTTTCTATTTTTTTTGCAATGTTAGGACTCTGGCCAATTTTCCGGCCATCTTGGCCAAAAAATGACATGTGGCACATAAGTCATCACCGAAAAATGACATGGCACACATGTGGCGCACACTTGTGCATTTTTGGTGATGATGTGTGCACCACGTGTCATTTTCTGACCAAGATGGCCGGAAAATTGGCCAAAGTCCTAACATTGCAAAAAAAATAGAAAGTTCACATTCGCCACGCTAAATAAAAAGTATTCTCAAATCGAAAAGTGGCATCCTCAAATCAAAAATTACGCCAAAAAAATATATATATTTTTTAAATTATTATTTATTTTCAGTGGAGTTTCGGCGAAAATTCCGCCGAAAAATTATATATATATATATTTTTTAAACATTAATTATTTCTACCAAATATTCCGCTGAAAATCCGCCAAAAAATGAAAACAAACGAGGGTTTTTTTGGCAGATAGCATCTATCGAAAATTCGCTGAAATTCCGCCGAAAACTACATTTTTCGTCGAAAATCCACCGAAAAAACTGTATTTTCTTGTAGTGGTATTTATGAATGAGAAAATAATTTATCATTTTTAATTATTATAGAATTAGTGGATATCAATTTATACATGTATATATACATGATTTTGTTCTTATTTTCACTATAAAAAGTTACTCGTTTCTTTTTAACTATTTTAAAATTGAAAGACAGTTTCCAAATTTATCTTTATTCCCCCCTTTTATGATCACCCCCTTCTATTTACATTTATATTTTTGTGAGTGGGGTCAATTAATACTATTATTGTTATAATTTTTTTATAAATTAATATACATATGTATATAATGGAGTTCCTGAAAGTTGATGGGGGTCAATTGCACCCCCTCACTCTCACGTGGCTCTACCCATGGGGAGACGAATGAGTTGGTGTATGGCTTGATTATGCCAGCAGCTTCGGTGGTGCTCGGGCAATGTGCTCTTCTCGACACGAGGGACCTAATTCTTTAGGTATTCCGTCTTTTCGAAGCTTGGTTGAGGTAATTTAATAAGCTAAATTCTTGGTTAATTCATATAAACAATAGAGAATTTATAAGTTTGGTAATTGGTAATCCATTCCCTGTGTAAACAATACTTTATTTTCATTTTATTACTTGAGCGAACCGTACACTTGCAAAAAAATTGCAACACTATCATCCAGTAAAATTTACTCAAACAACTGGCTCTCTCTCTCTCTTTCTCTCTCTCTCGGCTTGACTCTCTCTCTTATGGTTATGTGTTTCCTTTTCTTGATTCTTTTTTATTTATGTTGGGTGAGAGAATTGAAGCCCCCTGTCACGGTATATTTTTCATAAGTTTCTTTTTTCTTTGTTTGTTGTTCAAAGAAGCTCATAGTACAAATGAAAGAGGAAAAAAGGGGAGAAAAGGGCACAAAAAAAAAAAGGAAACTAGGGTATTATGCTACAGAGAGCAATAGTTGTAGAGAGAGAGAGAGAGAATTTTTGAACGTTGGATTTTGTAAAACATTTTAAAATTTTCTAAATTATGTGAAATCTCTCAAGTAATTGAATTAAATGACTTGTCAAATATCTTTTCAAAACCCACCTAGTAAGTTAATGCAATAGTGAAATTGCAAAAAAAAAAAAAAAAAAAAGAAAAAGAAAAATTAACTCATATGGCTAGTTGCCCAAAAAATAGTTATAGATTATTTGACTAAAAAAACCAAATTTGATTTTGCTAGGGTTTGTCCAAATTTGTTACCATTCAAGTCACCCAAAATAAAACAATTATATATAATTGGACCCAAAAAAAAAAGAGTTGGTCTAGAACCGACTATAAAAATCGGGTCCGCAATTTTAACCAAACTTATAGACCCGTCGGGTCTGGGTTAGGCCTAGGTCTAATGTTTTTTCTTGTGAAATGGTTGGGTTGGGCTAGAGCGGGTAAATACCCACCCAACAACAAGCTTACAAGGTACGGATTGGGCAATGGGTATTGGGTATTAATTGGGTTTAAATCTTTTAAAGGGTCTAGGCTTGGGTGGTGTGGGCTTGGGTAAAATAAATGGGCTTGAATTAAAAAAATTGTTTTGTTTTGGGCCTAAATGGATAAATACCGACCCAATGATACACCTAAATAATATGACCTTAATATCTTGTTCTATAAACTTATGAACTCTTGTTCGGAAAACTTTAACTAGTTGACTCTTTAGGACGCACAACAAACATCTCAAATATCTTGTGAGTATAAATGAATAAAGTTGGTAAATTAAATGAAAGCGCCTTCTTTATCAAATCAAACAAGTATTTAGTCACACACCAAGGCAGGGTAAATAAATATCTTTGTGTATATATTTTCGTAAATCTCTATTACAAAAAATAATTTGATAAACAAAATTAAATTTTTCTAACATAAATTAATAAATAAATATATTAAATCTTGTATAATAGTAAAATATGTTTCATTTCAATATTAATTTTGGTATAATTAAGGCAATGAAGATTTTAAATATTTATGTAGAATAAAATTTTTAATTATTATTAAAGTAAAAGATAAATATTTTAAATAAAATATTAATTCATTATTTTATTTATATTAAATTTTAGTCCAACTTGTTTTAAGTACAGGCAATTTGCGCATTGCACCCCACAAAACAAGCAAAATGAACACTTTGCACCTCTAAATAAGAAAAATAGCACAATACACCCTCGAATTAGTATAACTACGATAGATTGCACCCTTACCTATTTTAGACAAAAATACCATTAAAATGAAGCGTAAACTTGTTAATTATTTTAGGATCCCTTTTATATTTTAGGATGCAAAGTGCTTGTTAATTATTTTGTCTAAAAAGTGCAATTGATATATATATATGTGTGTGTGTATATGTGTATATATATATGTATGGATATTGATTTCGAAATAATTATCCTAATTTGAGTTTCTATAAATAATCATTTAATTTTTCAGGGTTTACAAAAAAAAAATAATAATGTTGGTGGGTGTATATGAGTAATAATTAATTATTCAAATCTAAGTCTAATTAATATATATATATATATATGTATGTATATATATGTATATCTATGTATATAGACATACACAATTGAAATCAAAACATTATTTGCATTATGTATTAAATTGGAATTTGTTCTCTTGAATATGTATTTTTTTGAAAAATACACCATGAGGAATTTCATAATGTAACATAATTTTAAAGATAGGGTTAATTCCAATTTTGGTCCCTCACGTTTACCCCCAAGTCAATTTTGGTCCTTCACGTTCCGACATTTCCAATTTTGGTCCCTAACGTTACAATTCGTTACCCAATGTCGTCCCTCCGTCAATTTTTTCGTTAAAAAATCTAATTTTATTTTCAATTTGCCCCATTAAAAATAAAAAAATATCAAAATGCCCCCAAAATTTTTAAAAAAGAGCTAAAAAACCCCTTTAAAATAAAATACCCCCTCAACCATTCAACCACACTCAATTTATTCTTTGACATTGTTTAGTTCAATATTTTAATATATCGATAAAATAATAAAATAAATTATTTTCATAGCCTATATCTACTTAAATTTATTTTCATAGTTTGAAACGGTAATTAAAATTTTTCAATATACGGATAAATTTATGAAATAAATTAATCTTTAATCTTTTAAACTTTTCAATTTAAATTTTCATAGCCTATATCTACTTTTGATATTTTACTTTCAATTTTTTTTCAAATAAATCGAACAAATGGACAAAATTGTAAAATAAATATATATTTTTTTAATTCATAATTGTAAAATAATATGGGTTCGAATCCTATTGCTTATAAAATTTATTTTTTTGTGCCTAAATATTTCAAAGGGGGGTTTTTAGCTCTTTTTTAAAAATTTTGGGGGCATTTTGATATTTTTTTTATTTTTAAGGGGGCAAATTGCAAATAAAATTAGGGTTTTTAACGAAAAAACTAACAGAGGGACGACATTGGGTAACGAATTGTAACGTTAGGAACCAAAATTGAAAATGTCGGAACGTGAAGGACCAAAATTGACTTGGGGCTAAACGTGAGGGACCAAAATTAGAATTAACCCTTTAAAGATATGTTTAAATATTTAAAAATTAAAGTCTTAGAATTCACTACTAGAAAAAAGGCTTTTAGCCACGGATTTTAGCCACGGATTTGGCAAAAAATCCGTGGCCAAGGAGATTAGCCACGGATTTTTTCCGTGGCTAAAAGTGGCGTGGCTAATCTTCGCCACGGCTGGGCTTAGCCACGGCCAAGCCGTGGCCAAAGCCGTGGCTAATAGCCACGGCCAAGCTGTGGCCAATTTTGGCCACCTTTTTGTTGGACGGGCGTGGCCACTGGAAAAAAAAAAAAAAAAAAAAGCTAATCAGATCGTACCTACAACCCAACCCGCACCCGCGCCCATGCCCGAAACCTGTACCCGCGTCCCCCAAGCTTTTTTTTTTTGCGCTCAAGGAGTTTCGAACACGGGACATCAATGTTGTAATTGGAGCATGCAACCGTTGCGCCAGAGGAAATCTTTGGTTATGGATTGATTTTTTTTATACTTAAACTATATTTTACAATATTTTAAACTTAAATTATCTAATAAATTTCATTAGTATTATCAATTTTTGTAATTTTATTGTAGTAATTTTTATAAATTATATATATGTCAAGTATACATATCATATATATATACATATCATATATATATATATATCAATATATGTATCTATTTTAAAGATGTCCAAGTATATATATGTCCAATATCTTCGTTTATGTGTGGTATTATATATATATATATATATATATATGTCAAGTATACATATCATATATATATATATATCAATATATGTATCTATTTTAAATATGTCCAAGTATATATGTATCAATATATATATATATATATATAAATGTCCAAGTATATATATATATATATGTCCAACTATATATAGATAATTTAAATTTAGATAATTAAAATATCAATAACAAAAATTTAGATAATTAAAATGTCAAAAAAAAAAAAAAAAATTAGCCACGGCTAGGCCGTGGCTAATTTTTTTTTTTTTTCATTTTTTTCATTTTTTGCACCACATATAAATTTTTATATATATATATATTGATACATATATAAAATTATTTTGATACATATATATGTGTATATATATGTATCAATATATGTGTATATATACGTCCAAGTATATATATATCATATAAATACATATATCAATATATATATGTCAATATGTATCTTATATATATTAATATATTATATGTACATTCTAATCCTCTATATATAGTCTATATGATATAACTATATATCTATATATAACATATCTAATATATGTTAGCAATGTGGAGTACGTGTATATCGATTATATATATATATATATATATATCTAATCATAGGTACTATATATGATCAATCATCTATATGAAATAAGCATATATTAGTGTATTATGTATCTAATATATGTTATATATGTACTTATATATCTAATATATATACATCTAATTATACATAAATATACATATATATAAGTATATCTAATCTTGTACGTAAGTAATATATCGAATCATTTATTATATATATCAATATGTATAATATACATATATTAGTTAAGTATAGCAAAAATTAATTATTAAATAAAAAGTTAAAGTGGTGTAGTGGTTTAATACTCTAACTTCAATTAACATGTCAAGAGTTTAAATCATACTTGGTGCAAAAAAAAAAAAAATTGCCCAGGATTTTTTAGCCACGGTCTGGCCATGGCTAATCCGTGGCTAAAAATTGGCGCCAAATTTTGCGCTAATTTTAGCCACCAAAAATAGCCACGGATTGGCCGTGGCTAAATTAGCCACGGTCAGGCCGTGGCCAATCCGTGGCTAATTATTTTTTTTAATTTTTTTTTAAATCGTGGCTAATTTGTGTTTTTCTAGTAGTGATTTAAATTGTTAGTTTAGACGGTATTCTTGAATCATCTAAACTTTGATGATTAATTTTTACATTGTATTCCCATGATCCAACAACTTAACATTTGTCGCGAAATATAAAAAATTAAATTAATCATTTGATATAATCAAATTAGGATAATTTTGTTTAATTTCAAATATAGATTAATTTGCACTATACACCTTGAAACTAAATTAATAAATTGTACTATCAAAATAAAATTAAAAGAAAAGGTAAACATGTCTTTCTTTGAACAATTCTACCCATCATGTTAGTAGAATTTTAGTCTAACTATAAATTAGGGTGCAATATGTCACAATTATATTAATTTCAGGGTGTATTGTGCTATTTTTCTTATTTAAGGATGTCAAGTGCCCATTGCTTATTTTGGGGAAGCAAAGTGTAAATTACCCTTGATAATTGTTGGATTCTTTTGAATAGACATGAATCACAAATAAAAGGTATTCATATAAAAGGTATTTGAATCCCATATATGGTAAAATGAAATAAAATGAAATTAAGCATTTATGTGGTTATTTGAATAGTTTCAGAATTTTTGAATTATATATATATATATGCTGATTAACTTGCTTTGTCAGTTGTCATTGCAATAAAGTTGCTTATATACACCATACATAATAAACTTGCGTTAAACTACTCCTTTGCCAAAACATTTTAGACTCCTATTGTATAAGCTATATTCAGCCAAAACATTTTAGACTGCATTGGAAATATAAAGTGTTTAAAATCGCAAAAACTCATTAGTGCGACAAGAAATCCAAGATAAATATTTGCATGAAGGCTAATTTTTTATTTGCGTTACTAATTAAACTTTTGAAATGTGAATATTGCATTCCTACAATATATATATGAGCTTGTTGAATCTTATAATCATATCATGTAATAATTCTAGATAATAACAAGTTGAATTTTGTAGTAAAAATTTGAGTTAATGAGATATTGGAACTTGAGAAATAATGTACCCGTTAAATTACAAAATGTAATAAATCAATTTCTCACAATGATACAAAAAAAGGAGAAAAAAAAATCAACTCCGAATATCTATAATTTTGAAGTTAATTCATTATCTGTTGTAGTTTATGTTGGGTGTGCACTAAAAAATAGATATTGATAAAATGAGAGGCTAATTATATTTCTCAATGAAAATATTACAAAAAAAAAAAATTAACACTTGTGCAAACTGCAATAGAGCACTTAACAAAATTATACAGAATGAAGATTTACAATTTTTTCGCACAACTATGCTTACAAATTACTCTTGCTCTCCGATGATTTTCTCTCTCTCGGTACTCTCCTTCTCTTCTATTTTTTTTCTTTTTTAGTTTTTCGTTTCTTTGATGGATCAAAACAGTGAACTATTAAAGTCTATTTATAGGATAGATACCAGAGTAACCAGACAGTGAAATTCTTCTGCCAAAACATCATTCAAGGAGGGCCACGTATTAGTTGCCGTGTACAAGTTTTATTGGTGTTGTCTTTTCAATTGGGTTTCCTCCCATTCAATTTCGCATTGAAATTCTTTGTCAAGTGGGCCAAGTTATCGTGAGCCAAATTACCATATTACGAATTATTTTTTTAGCAGTTTAGGACCTTAAATGGAAAAAAAAATTATTTTTCCCTTTTTAGGGTCCAAGCTTGTCAAAATAATCTCATTTTTTAAATTTTATCATAAATCGAGCTCTGAGAGTTTGATTTTACTGTGCGTGTCGAGATTGACCGAGCTTCCAAAGCTTGGTCTAGGTATTTTATTTTATTTTTTTCTAAAAAATTAAAGACCGAGCTTCAAGAGCTCGGTCTAAGCATTTAAATTTTTTCTTTTTTTGGAAAATTTAAAGACCGAGCTCTTGAAGCTCGGTCTATGGTTTAATTTCTTTTAAAAAAATATTAGAAGGCCGAGCTACTAAAGCTCGGCCATAGCATTTTAATAATTTTTTTTTAAATTAGAAGGTCGAGCTATTGAAGCTCGGTCATATATTTTAATATTTTTTAAAAAACAAATTAGAAGGCCGAGCTATTGAAGTTAGGTCATACTATTTTAATAATTTTTTTTTTTGAAAAATCAAAGACCGAGCTTCAAGAGCTCAGTCTTATTATTTTATTATTATTTATTTTTTGAAAATTAAATGATCGAGCTCTTGAAGCTCAGTCTTTTGATTTTTAATTTTTTTTACATGTATTTTTCAATGCTCTATATAAACATGCTCCCATCCAAAAATTTAACTCACAAACTTCTCATTCACTTTCGCAATGTTACAGTTCTATTTTCCAATATTGAAAATTTTCTCTCACAAACCTATCACTCATAAAAAAAAATTATTTACCTTAATTGAAGGTATGTCGATTTACATCATTTCTATGGTCCTGAGAGTTTGGATATGCTATATGCACAGGACAACCATAGGTCTGAATTAATAACAAAAGGCGAGGAGACTGAGTCATTGGATGTTAGGGCGACATATATAAACTTTTGGAAAATTGTCGACTAACACACATTGCATGTTAATGTGCTGCAAATGCTTTATGGAATGGGATTCTATGGAATGCTCACGTGTGGTCGCATCGAGCTAGACCATGCGCTTATCATTGCATTGGTGGAGATGTGGCAGTCGGAAACAAATACGTTTCACTTTTCGGTTGGTGAAGCAACTATGACGTTAGAGAACATTGTAATTTTGTGGGCATTGCCTGTCAGGGGCAATCCTTTGGTAAGTCATGTACAAGGGGGAACAAATTGGTTTGAGAAATATGGTGAATTGTTGGGATTTATTTTAAATGACTCGGATATTATGTCGTCACGTATTATTGTGAAAGCGATTCTAAATCGCCTCCGAAACCACCGAATTACTGATTGTTTATCAGCAGAAGCTATCTTGCAATACACCCGATGTGCAGCCCTGGGACTTATCTTAAGCGAAATGATGCCCAAGAAAAGCAAAAAAATTATCGGGCTACATTATTTACTTCACATGGATGATGTCCAACATACTGGTTCTTTTAGCTGGGGTTTTGCTATCTTGGCATTCCTATATCGAGAGCTGGTTGTTGCTTCGAGGAGACAGGTAAACTCGATAGCAGGCTCAATTCAATTAGTTCAGGTATTAAATTTATGAAGTGTTTATCATATTAATGCTTATTAAAAAGAGAAAACTAATATGAGTTGGGTTATTATTTGTATCGTAGATTTGGGCATGGTCTTGTATCATAATAATAACACCAGTGCACTTGTTTCGGAGGTTGCTAACAGGGCAAGATTTGGATTGTGGCAACACCGAATGAACCACAGTCCCATTTGGTGGTAGGTGGAGTAATTATTATAGATATACAAATACAATTAGACACTCGTTGCCTATCGCGAGAGAATTGTTTGATAGGATGTGTGACAAAGATGTATGAAATTATTATTTATCAATGTGAAGTAATTTATTTTGTATTTGATCAAGTGTGAATAGGGATGGCAATGGGTCCGAGTTTGGCCCGAACGCGACCCAGACCCGAACCGCTAGGACGGGTTTAGACCCGTTTAAACGGGTCTTGGGGCGGGTCGTGGGTCCAAAATTTTGGACCCGCCCGGGTTCGGGTCGGGTCTCGGGTCCACTGAGACCCGACCCGTATATATATGTATTATATATTATATATATTTATAATATATAAATAAATAAAATTAAAGAAATTAATTTATATATAATATATATTTATAATATATATTATATATATTTATAATATATAAATGTTTCACTTGAACATATTTTATTAGGCTTTATAGTTATGATTATGGTAATTTTTCCTTATGGTTGGACATTTAAAGTTGGTTATTATTATTTCACTTGAATATGTTTTATTAGGTTTTATGTACAATTTGAATATTTTCAATTATTAAGTTTCTTGTACAATTAAAAATTATTGATTCAAAAAAAAAAATTTAAAATAAAAATTTCAATTATTGAAGCGGGTTTGGCGGGTACGTGGGGCAGGTTGGGAGGGGTTTCGGAACCCGGCGGGTTCAACGGGTCCAACCCGCCGGGTTCGGGTCCAAGCCGGGTTCGGGACTCGTCGGGTCTGGGACGGGTCCCGGGTCCAGAAAAATCTCGCGGGTTGGGTCTCGGGTTTGGCCAAACCCGTACCAGACCCGACCCGTTGCCATCCCTAAGTGTGAAACAATAAAGTTATGTGAATCATTTTCAGTTCAAATGGCGTCCGTATGACCCCAACGCCTCCGAGATTGCTGGACTACCGGGTGATAGAGCGGAGGAGTACTGGCGTGCTTCAGTGCCGCTGTTGAATTATGTGATCATTGAGTTTCATCATATCAAGCTTGTTTTGAGACAGTTCGGGATGAGACAACATATTCCCCCTAACGTTACTATGGCAGAGAGAACTTTGCCAAGAGTAGATAGGCGAGGTCATAATTCAACTAAGAATTGGGGATTGGCATTGCTAATTACACACAGATGTGGAATACTGTCCTAGACTTCATTGTTAACATAGCTCCAATCTCGTCAGGGGCATCATATGTTAAGGACGGTTATTTTGCATGATATATGAGGCATACTGTTTGGCAAATCAGTTTGCCACAAGGGTATGAACTAAGAAGGGCTATCAACCTTCGAATCCAGCAGCATGGTGTGTCGTGGTTAGTGCCTTTTTAAATGTTGCATGAATAAAATTTATATTTCTTATTTCATGAAAAATATTAACTGTAAAATATTTTTTCCAACATATTGACAGTTGGAGAGTGCGGAGTATATTCGAGTGGAAGCTATGCGACACAATGTTCCACATATTGCAAATCACGTAAGTATGTTGGAGAACGTGGACAGAACACATATTGGACTAACTGGCCAAACGTATGATGCACTTTCGTTTGTAAGTACAACAAGCGATCCACATCCACTGCGTGTCGAAGGACGACATCGTAGGACAATTCAGGCTGGAGATTCCAATGTTCAACACGACGAAGCCAGGCCTTCTAACGTGCATGATGCCGAACAAGAGCATTCATATACGCCCCAAGACGTGTACGTGCCTTCACATGTGGGTACTAATGTATTCGAAGATTTTTCCAACACACCATACACTCAGTCGGTCAATATGCCAACTTCGAGTGACTCTTGCCAAGCGTATTATTCCAGTGGAGCGTACAACTATGCGAACAACATCAGAGTTATAATGCTTCACCAGCACCTTTCGGAGTGTGGTCGAACCAAGGGGATGAGATGCCTAGGAATAACTCAAGTGATCAATGGCTAACTTGTACGAATCCCAACATTTCAAAGAAGAACAAACCCGCCGAAGAGGCCAGTGAGTTAGACCTCAAGGTTGTGGCACTGGAGGCCAGTTAAGTCCGTATTAGTGTAGTTGGTCATTTAGTCGATGAAATGTGTAATGTTAACTTATGACTTGGATACGGTTTACTATTGATGAATAGCTACACTTGAATAATTATGGATGTTACAAATGATAAATAGTAGCAAAGTATGCCTGGTCAAAACTGGAATATTAGCATAGTAACTTCACTATTGATGAATAGTGAAGCTTAAATAATTACAGATGATACAAATTGTAAATAGTAGCAAAGTACGCCTGGTAAAAATTATGATGGATTTGGACAAATTTTGAATAATGTATCCCAATAGCCTGATTTTTAGTATGGCATACTTGCATACATACCACTCAGCTTTTTCAGACACATGAAGTAACTAATACTTATTAAGACCCGTGAAAAATCCTCACTTTTTCAGGAAAAAAGTTTGTAGAATGGTATGCCTATGTATACTGTACACATGTGAAAAATCCGAATATAAACAATACCAGCCCAATTAAACCACCACAAACATAGAAAACTTATCATTTCATGCATTGCATCAAAGATAAACCAAAAGGCTCCACACTATAGAAATCTCCTCACATTGATATGGAAATGATTAGTGTTGTTGTTTACCACGGCGGTAACATACAACATTCTAATCATGTCATATATGATAGAAACCCAGAAGGTTTTACGTGGATAGCCCACCACTCAACCTTGGCCAATTTGATGGAAGAATTGTACAGAATTACTGGTGTAAATCGTAACATGTACGCATTGAAAGCATTCCTCAACTACAATATCTCAAACTAGCTCATTGTGCAAGCGTTGGTGGAGTTGACAAATGATACCGACCTGTAGAATTTCACAAGAGCAAGTGTAGGCCTATGTAACCTACAAATTTTCACTGATAAAGAAGCCATGATCCAGCATGACAGTGGGGTTCATACATGTCCATATTAACACTAGAAGAAATTCCAGCAATCACGCAGGGATTAAGCAACTTCGACTTCTGAGATGTCCAACATACCCATCAAAACATCGGCTGCAACAATGACGACACAGGGTCCTCCACATACAACAGGCTGGATGCAGGCACTTCACATCCTGTCCCAACACAATAACAACGAACACATGAAGGAAAAAAAAGGAGAAAACACAGACAATGTTGTAGTTGACAGTCTAAGTCCTCAAGAAGACGAGCATTCTAAACCGGACTACGATATGGATGCAACTAGTGGTGATATTGACCACAATGATATTGAAGAAATGAATGCGACTGCTGTCATCACAGTTCCTAGAATCACACAACAAACAAAAACTCCCGCACACCTATTGCTATCTGGTACCAGCGTACCTCGGTTGTATGAGACCATTACATGGTTCAACATGCCTATCGAAAAGCTGCCATTGGATTCATGCAACATACCTATTGGCAAAATAGGAACATTGTACGACTAGGACAGGGGCATTTTTCATGTGGGAATGATTTTCAACAATAAACTCGAAGCCACTCAATCTATCAAGCATTTTTCTATCAAGTGGACGAGGCGAGAATTCAAGGTCATCAAGTCCAATTCGAAATTATATAGTGTTCGCTGCATGTTGAGGGAAGAACAAAGCTGTTAGTGGAGAGTCCGGGTAGTTCTAAACGACAGGCGTGGAGTCTAGCAAATAACGACGTACATTGGCCCACATATATGCCTCGTAATGGATGATGGCGGAGATTACACAAACTTGGACAGAAATGTCATTGGAGGAATGATAGTGAACCAAGTCCGTGAGAATTACTCATACAAAGCTGGAGATATACGGGCACAAATTCATACCCTTCTAGGGTATAGGATAAGCTATCAAAAGGCTTAGCAAGGATTGGTGCATACGTGTTTCTTGTTGTATGGTAATTGGAAAACATACATAGCAAAACTATCCCGTTATTTGCTTGCACTGCAAAAGTGGAATCCCGGGATTGTCGTATAATAGCTCAACCCCCACAACAAAAATAATAGGATACGTGTTTTGGGCATTCAAGCCATATATATATGCTTTTCGACACTGCCGCAAGGTCATTAGCATTAACGGAACTCATTTGTATACAAAGTACAAACACAAGTTGTTGATTGCGTTCACAATGGATAGAAACCAAAATGTGTTGCCACTGGCATACACATTAGTTGATGAAGAAACACGCTTATCTTGGTTATGGTTCCTGTCAATGTTGATCCGACATGTTATCGGGCAAAACCAAGGTGCTTGTCTCATTTCAGATAGACATGTTGGCATAACTTCGGCAGTCGAACAACTCGTTGCATTTAAAGAGCCTCTTAAATGCCATCAATTCTGTCTTTGGCACCTTTGCTCGAATTTAAATGCAAAGATCAAAAATATCCTCGACAAAGACCTGTGTTGGAGTGCTGGGAATGCTCAAACTGAGTTTAACTTAAACAAGATCATGGAGCAAATACGAGCAACCAAACCGGAAGCGGCAAGATACTTGGAACGCAACAACTTGGAGAAATGGACAGCCACATACAACGGTGGAAAACGGTCAGGCATAATGACCAAAAATATATTCGAATATATTAATGGCGCCTCAAGGGTGGTTGTCTTCTGTCCATCGTCACGTTTGTCCATCTCACCTTCAATCGCACCATAAATTGGTTCCGTCAGCATTCTACTCTGAGAAACGGCATGCAATCAAATAACCAACCATGGACCGATCATGCATGTGCCTGCTACAATGCTTACAAAGATGCCTCGTTATCGCATGTCATTGAGAATTTTGTGTACCATGAACGTACAATATCAATACTTGCAAGAGACATAGGCCACGGGGTTGGTCGTTGCTTTGTTGTGAAGCTAACAAAGGGTACATGCTCTTGTGGGATTTGGCAATAGTTTGGTATATTATGCTCACACGCCTTAGCCGCGGCAACCCAGTTTTCAATAGACACTAGTCAATTATTTGCGTGGTACTACAATGTAGACTCTTACCAGCAAACATACACGGGTATATTCGAGCCTATTGGCTAGACGCTGATTTCAAATTAGTCCACAATCTCGACCGGTTAAAGGAGCAACGGCGCGGCCGTGACGTTACCACTCGCATTCATAATAAGATGAACCAACCACAAATTAAGGAAAGATCAAGGCAACGTGCCCAACAACACCAATAATTAGTACACAACAACACTAATTTGTTTTATATTTATGCTTTCTTCATTTGGAATAAAAAAATTTTTATCTACATTATCTCTTTTTATGTGATATTTTATAATTATCACAATATTTTTAACTGAAACATCATATTTTGTTATCTTTATCTTTTTAATTAAATCTCATTTGTTAAAATACTTTTACAAATTGTTACAACTCTTAAATGAATTTAGAACAAAAATGAAAAACGTTGACTCGGTCTAAGACTTGTGACAATTTGTTACAATAAAAAAAAATCAACTCTTAATCAAATACTTGTTACAATTTGTTACATGATAATTTTCAAAAAAAAAATAAAATTAAGGAATAGTAACACCGAGCTCTTGGAGCTTGGTCATTATTTTCCAAATATATATATATAATATAGACCGAGCTCTTGATGCTCGGTCTTCAATTTTTTTTAAAAACAATTTAAATACTCTTCAATTTTCCGAAAAAAAGTATATATATATTTTACTTAGACTGAGCTCTTGAAGCTCGGTCTTTGATGTTCTGGAAAAAAAAGATACCTAGACCGAGCTTGGGAAGCTCGGTCAATCTGACCTGCACAGTAAAATCGAGCTCTCAAAGCTTGGTTTAGGGTAAAATTTAAAAATTTTAAAAAGTGAGGGTATTTTAACAAGCTCGGGCCCCAAAAAGGGCAAAATAATTTTTTTTTCCCTTAAATGCAAATAAGATATAATTTATTGGTATGAAATATAATTAACCCTAAAAATTATATATAGCCAAGATACAAAAATAAATAAATAAATAAATAAATAAACAACTAATGCCAAACCAAAGCACATGAATGGTAACTAAAAGGGGCTCTTTATTTCCTCAAAATCACCCAGCAAGAATTACATCGTATATGGTTCTTTCCATCTAGACTAGAAAATTTAGAAAATTCACAATTGATCTTAGTACACTCCAAATAAAGTGGAAATTTATAACTGCAACATGGAAATAAATTGAACTTTTAATCTTTTTCAGCTTTGCTAGGATATCTTTTGTGTTCATTCTCTCCCTCGATGTCTCAACAATGTAATCCAAAGCCAACTCGATGATCCACGAAATAGTTTCAAGCTTTTTGGTGAAGCACTCATCTTCTATGCTCAATAAGTTGGAATCAACAACCTGACTTAATTGATTAGGAAGCGATGCACTTATCCAGCTTTTCATGTTCAAGTCTTCGACAAACATATTGTCGCTTGGCCTTTTTCTTGTAAATGTTTCAATTAATAGAATGCCATAGATATAGACATCACAAGCACTAGGCACTAGTCCTTCTGTTCTGTACTCTGAGACAAACATTACAATTGTTAGCTAAAAGTTTGCTTAAAATAAGTGTTTTTCAATTGTTCACTTCTTTCTTTTCCTCTCCCAATATCTCAAGAATATTTAGAATATTTATTTTTACCTTGTTCTTAATTTTTTTTAAAAAAGAAAAGGCTAAAAGCTAGATATACTTCATTCTTACTTGGCTTACTTTTTAGTTTTTGTATGCAAACTTTTAACCTATATTTTCAACTAGTTCCAACTTTTATTACTAACCATCTTTCAAAGTTGATGGCTTCCTGTGGTTGGGAGTCTTTTTAGAGATATTTTGGTGGTGTAAAAAGTTACAAATAACTCTCGAATATTTGATTTTCTATTATAAATCTCACCCATAGTTGGAAGAGTATTTCTAACATACAACCAAATACTAAAGGGGTATTCCTAATCATTACAAAAAAAATAAATAAATTAGTGAAAATATAACAAGTAATAATGAAAAAAATTATCACAAATTATATGAATTTAGTGACAAATTGATAATGAGTAACACATCCACGGTGACAACTTAGTGACAATTGAACCTTGTGGCAAAATCATATTTATGTTTTTTTTGTTTGTCACCAAGTTATTATTCTAGGGGTGTCACTAATTGTCAAATATGACAACTAAAACATTAATTCTTATCATCACTGAGTGATATTGTGACAAAATAAAAATTATTGACACTAAATGTATTTAATTAGAGACAACATAGAAGGTATTGTCACTTAATACAATTATTACTTTTATATTTTGCCACTAATTTTACTTTTTACTGCAGTGAATTTTTCATAGCACGGGGAATTTCGTAAAGATGATTCAAATCTTATGGGGTTTTTATATTTACCCTTTAATTAAAATACCTAATAGCAAGCTCTTCCAAAAGGCAAAAATTCCTGGAAAATAATCCCTAAAGTAGTTACTTGCATATGTATAAGAAAAAGAGAGCAAAAAGGATAAATAGTAAAGCCAGTAATTTACCTAGCGCAATGTAGCCTAAAGTAGCTAGAGTTTTAGTATGCACATTGCTTTCTTCATCTTCTAACAACTTCGCTATACCAAAATCAGTCACATGTCCCGCCATATCTTTATCCAAGAGGATGTTGATAGTTTTCAAATCACAATGCATAACAGGTGTGTGATAGCCATGGTGAAGATATTCCAAAGCGGAAGCCACATCTATCATTACATCCAATCTCTGCATAATATTCAAGAAATGGCCATTTGAGTACAACCAATCCTCAAGGCTTCCATTTTGCATGTACTCTAGAAGTAAGGCTTTAAAATCAAGGCTAGAGCAAGCACTAATTACTCTAGTAAGATTTCGATGACGCGAGTTGCGTAAGATTTCACAATTTGTTTCGAAGCTCTTGGACGCATTTTCCACTTGACGATTAAAAACCTTGATAGCCAAAAGCATCACATCTTCAAAAGTTGCTCAATAGACAGAACCAAAACTCCCGATCCCAAGCAAGTTGCCTTCGCTAAAGAAATTGGTTTCTCATTGGATTTGATGGTATGAGAATCTTCCAAGTGAATCATCTTCAACGGGGCAACGGACCTCTTTTCTTCTTTGCTTTGTGATCTATAGAAAACTTAAGGTTATGCTAACGATCAAAAATGATGCAATTATAAGTGATACAACTAGAAGCAATTTGCTCGTCCTCGACCTATAATGACAATTTGGAACTTGGAATTGAGGAGCACCACACAATGCCTCGTCAAGACAAACGATTGGAATGTGAAACTCCTGAAAGGCCCTCCATTTGGAATCTCTCCTCGTAACTTGTTAAACGAGACATTGAAATACTCTAGGGAATGAAGTGCCTCTAATGACTTCGGAATCTTTCGTGAAAGACAATTGTTTGATAGGTCCAACTGCTTTATACTCATAAGCTTACTAAATGACTCAGGAATTGATCCCCCCAGTTTGTTGTTCGCCAAATAAAGAGAGGCCAAGGATTGCAAACTTCTAAATTCATCTGGAATGTCACCCGAGAACTGATTTCGAAAGAGAGAGATAAAAATTGCGCTCTTTAGTTCTCCAACTTGTGGAGGTAGGTTGCCACTTAAAGAGTTCCCAGACAAGCTGAGCCTCAATAGATCTGTTAGGTTCCCCAAGTTGTAAGGGATGCTAGAAGATAATCTATTAGAATACAAGTAGACATAATCTCTTAGTGAACTGACATTTTCCCAAGATTGTGGAATCTGGCCCGAAATTTCATTCTCACTCAAGTCTAAGCAAGTCAGTTCATACAGAGTGCAAAGAATATCCGAAAAAGGTCGTTGTATCTTATTATTCTGGAGCAATAATCCTTGAAGCCCTTTTATACTGCGAAATGTTATTGGAATAGATCCCATCAAGTCGTTGTTAGCCAAGTCCAACATCATTAGGCTGCTCAAGTTGCCTATTTCATTCGGGATTTTGCCTTTTATTTTGCAATTAGAAGCATAAAATTGTTTAAGAGAAGTGGAAAAATTCCCTATATAAGTGGGAAGAAAACCATCCAGAGGATTATCAAATACTCCAACATTGTCTAGAAGTGGACAATTGGTCAACGAAGTTATGAAGCTCAACTCTTGAGATGAATCACTTGCAACTAAATTGTTTCCAAATAAAAGCAAACACACAAGGGACCTAAGATTGCCTAGGGAGTTAGGAATCGGACCGGTGAACTTGTTACTTTGAAGAGATATGTGTTCCAATTCAGAAGAATTGGAGAGGTACTCTGGTATTTGTCCAATGAGGGTATTAATGTTGAGAAAAAGTCATTCAAGCTTGGTAATCTATGCCCCATATTGGAGGGTAAATTGCCTGATAGATTATTGTGTGATAATATAACGGATTTGAGTGTGTGGAAATATTGAAAATTCCAACAGGAATAGAGCCACTTAAGCTATTATTACTTAATCGAAGCACTTCCAGCTTGTATAGACTGGTGATTTGCTGAGGTATTAGTCCTGTCAAATTCTGAAAAGTATATTCACGTGTAGAAATGAAACAATCCAAATAGAGATGAAGCACGTTTTATTATTTTTTTCATTTTCTATTCACCTGTTATCTTACTTCATAAATACATACCAAGTATAAGACATCTACAGTACTTTCGAATAAATGGATTTGAAGAATATTCTCGTACACTTGATATGTATGTGTAACATGGACAAAGCATAATTTATAAGAATGTATGTATGGTAATGTTTTGAAACTCAATCTAGACCAACCAATTGAACTACCACCCGGCCGCTAAAACTAGTAGGACTAGAACCACTCTCCTTTTACATAACCACTAAGAATAGTTGAACCAGTACATTGGTTGACGCAGTACTATATCATGTGACCAACCAATTCATGATTTAACATTCAATTTTTTAAAATAATTAAGATTGAGCCAATGACCTCTCACATGAAAAATGAAGAAATATGCCCTTAAGCGATGTTCAAGTAATGATTGCTTTGAGTTTGTACAAATTAAATTAGCTGAATTCTTAAATTCCTAATTTCTTTTTTACTCTTTGTTAAAAATGTGATCGCTTAACATAACAACCATATGAAGGTTTACGGTAACAAAAAATATTATATATTTTCTTAAGAGTGAG
The DNA here is from genome assembly GCA_026212405.1 of Petrea volubilis. Lineage (NCBI taxonomy): Eukaryota > Viridiplantae > Streptophyta > Magnoliopsida > Lamiales > Verbenaceae > Petrea > Petrea volubilis. The sequence continues at coordinate 8,612,154 of CM047878.1, forward strand.
TAGTTCATGCAACATTTTAAACTTAAGTTGTTCATATTTGTTGATAATAAAATTTATATGATACTTTTTCTTTAAATGTAGTTCATTATATTTGTCAATTTTTTTTACTTTTTATTTGATTTATTTTGGAATGTTAAGTTTTCATTTTTTTTTATTTAGAAGTATTTAAAATCCCATTATTCTTGAAACTTTTGTATACGTTTTTTTGGAAGTTTATTGATTTAATTTAGTTTAATATATTAATCATTATTTGTTATATAAATGCAACATCATTGGTTCTTTTTAAGAAAATATTTAATTTACTAATTTACCTTCACCTAATTTATGCACGGGAAAATGCTATGCCAAATATGTTTATAGATATATATACATGTAATACTTTATGTATAACAATAAATATATGATACTTTATATACAAAATAACTATATAATTTATATATAAAACATATATATACACACACACACACACACACAAACAAATATCAATTATATTATTTGTATATAACTTACGGAAAAAATAGTACATTGTATAAAGGAAATATGTAGTTGCATATATTATAAGATATATATAAATAATAATAATAATTCATATAATATTATAAAATATATATATAATTGAAAAACAAATATATAATTTATTAATATATCCAAATATATAAGTATACGGATGCACAAGAAATAAATACATAATTTATACATTTATATAAGTTTTTTGTATATCTAAATATAATATTCATGAAACATATATAATTTATTTAATATATGTATATATATATGTATCATATAGCTTATGAAAATAGAAATATGGGGGGGAGAGAGCGGGGGGGAGAGTTAAGGAGCGAGCTAGGGAGGGAAATAGTAAATATTAATTTGAAAAATTAGAAAAAATCATAAGCTAGAAAAAAATGAGGGTCATTTGTTCAAGGCTCTCAAGTAAAATGAAGGCAAAAAGGTTATTTATCGTGTCAAAACTAAGTTATAGGCGTTTCAAGGTTCATACGGTCACTTATTGTGTGGAAAGTTTATCATGCTATTTTATGATTAACTTCATAATTTGACTGTGTTATTAATAAAAATATTATAATTTTTTTTTTTTTAACAATCCGACATACCATATGAGGCTCTATGCTATCATATCAGGTTCTATGTCAAACCAATAAAAAATAAAAAATAAAAATAATAATAAAAATAAAAATTATGAAGCTGTTAGAACTCAATTTATCTTCCTATGTGGGACAAGGAATAAGCCATAAGGATTATTTGCAAGCTATCTAACATATAGCACAGAAAATAAAATAGAACGGACTACAGAGAATGAAACAGCGTATATAAAGGACATGTATCGCAATAAAAGCATTTATCAAGTGAAAAATAACTTCAAGAAAATCTAATACCCATTATCCTATGTATGCAATAACATATATATAGTACCTGTAAGCTTGTTTTCTGCAGCGTCAAACCACTTGAGATTAGAAGATTTCCAATCTCTTGAGGAATGTTTCCTTGAAACAGATTAGTTGATAGCACCAAAGACTCAGCTTCGATAGTTGGAGAGTGAAGATGGAATAAATCCATTGAAGTTTGCCTCTGAGGTTGATGATCCTCAATCTGCGCAGCCGAAAAAGCTGCGCGCCTCGCGCAATCTTCCATCGAAATTGTTGCTGCTCATGTTGAGTTTAACAAGAAACAAGAGATTTTCTATTTGTGGAGGGATTGTGCCCGCAAGTCCCATGTTTGAAATATTCAATGCAGTCACCCCTTTGATGGCGAGAGCCACAAGTGACGCCGATCCAGCTGCAAATTGGGGTTGCTGGGACTTTATGAGGAGAAGAGTTGATGCATCGGTGGTGGTGATGTGAAGCTAATAGATATGTAGAAACTGGATATGAAATATAAGAATGCAATGAGAAAAGAACAAGTGACTCTTCCATGATAGATATAATTGACTTTTTGCTTGGATGGTATAAGTTGTTCCGTGTGAAAATTTAGTTAAGGCTCATTCTATATATAAGCATGAAATAATGGTTCAGTACGAATTGCCCAAATATTGGGTAATAATTATGTCGCGGAAGAAAACGCAAAATGAAATGAAAAATTTTAAAAATTAGGCATTAGTTGAGTTGATGAGGTCTTTTATTTTAGTTGGTTTTTCATTTATTATTTCACAGCAGTCTGTGTCGCCAATTATTTCATTCTCTAGATGTGTATTCACTATTAAATTGACATAATTTTACATATATAATGTGATACTTTTAAAAAGTATAAAACTGTATATCTATCGTGACACTTTATAAAAGTGCCTCAATAAACTCTACCAAAGTTGATGTATCTTTTTTTTTTTGGTTGCCCACCCGGTTCACCGGAGCTTTGCCCCAACTACGTCCGGATCCGACCGGGTCGCGCCCCTGGCATTGGTGGGTGAGTCTCCCAACGGGGATTTCTGCATACACTGGGGTTCGAATCAGTGCCTCTTTGATAATACTATAAAGTGTCAAAATAGACTATTATTACACTCAAATATATACATGATACTTTAGATAGTGTCACGTAATCAATTTACTTTTAGTAGCACTAACTACAATGTCATGTATTTGTTGTCATGATAACATATTCTAACACTTTATAGTGTCACCATAAACATATTATTGTTTAAATTTAGAATAGCTTATTGAGGTTATAAGACATCAGAATATGTATATAAATGTGACACTAATATACTATAAACAATCAAATTAAATCATTTTTTATAGTATTATCTGAATATTTTTATAAACATGACATGTTATGTATATCTGATAGAGTTTAAAAAAACAATTGATAGTTTAATTACATACATGCCAAATATATAAAATTATTTTCTTAGAACACACACACCACACACACCACACACACACACACACACACATAGATATAATATGAGTGTAAACCACTAACTCTTATTGTTTAAATTTAGAATAGCTTATTGAGGTTATCACTACAGGAAAAAAGTTATTTTCCGACGGAAATTTCCCTACAGAATTCTGGCCGAAATTTCAGAGAATTCCGGTGGAAATCGTCTCGTAGGGAAAAAAAATGCCTCGGAGGACGGAATTCCGCCGCCACCGGGACTTGCGCCACGCCACCATCGTTGAATGTATCCCCAAAATATCCAAATATTTACACTACAAGGATTTGAACTCGTGACCTCAAGGTTAAATGACAAGCACTTCACCATTAGGCTATTCATTGAAGTTGTGATAAATTTTGTTTTGTTTTATACTATTATATATTTTGTTTCATTATTCTTATTTAATTATAATTAAAATATAGTATAAATATATAGTTAAGATAGCATTGATATTATATAAAAATATGTATTATATATACTATATAAACATATATATATATATACCATATAAACATATGTATACCTATAAATATATTATAATAATTAAAGATAGTATAAATACTAATAGTTAAAAAGATAGCATGATATTATATAAAAATATGTATTATATATACTATATACACATATATATACCATATAAATATATGTATACCTATAAATATATTATAATAACCGACATGATATTATATCTATTAAAAGATAATATATACTATATAACCATTTCAAATTTTTTAGAGGTAACTTTTGTATTTTGAATTTAACACAGTGAGCTAATATATATAAAACATATGTATTCTTGGAAGCAAGTTTATGTTTGATTTAGTCAATAGTACTAACCTTGCAAGGATTCAATGAATAGAGATATTAAAAATGCATAATGAAACAGTCTGGTTTATATTAGCAAAGTTGAAGTTTTGCGGTAGTTTAATTCTTGATCTCAAATTCATTAGATCCAAACACCTCGAATTAGAAACAATATTTCAGTGAGGCAATCATGGTTGGACGTTGGTTATGGTAATAGAGTGATTGGCTCCCCTGATTGAACAAAAGGTGAGACTAGAGTGCAATCTATGGTGACTACAAGATAGTATAAATTAAATATATATATATATATATAGATATACTATATTAAGTAGACTCCCTGTCATTTTATAATTTTTCATAAATTTTAAAATATATTATAAATAATTAAAATATAGTATAAATAATAATAGTATATATGAAAGTTATAAATGACTTCATAAATTTAAAAAAAAAAATCATTTTAAGGTTAAATTTTGTTGATAATGAAAGTTATATATGCCTTCTATTTTTTTTAAAAAGATCAAAAAAGGGGGAGAATTTTTCCCCGATTTTCTGCCCAGAATATTAATAAAAAATAAAAAAATAGGGGAATTTCCCCTAGTTTTCCGCCGGAATATTAATACAAAAATTTATGAAAAAGAAAATCAGGGGAATTTCCTTCGAAAATTAAAAAAAAAAAGGCACAAAAAATGTGGAATTTTCCCAGTTTCCGCCGAAAAATTAATTTAAAAAAAAATTCAAAAAAGAGGGAAATTATTCCCCTGGAAATTAAAAAAAAGTCAAAAAAAATCGGGGGAATTTTTCGCCCAGTTTTCTCCTCCGAAAATTTAATAAAAAAAATTCAAAAAAAGGCGGGGAATTCTTCCCACGTGTTCCCCCGACAAAATTAAAAAAAAGTCAAAAACAAAAGAGCGAGGGATTATCCCCTGATTTTTAGCCAAAAATTAAAAAAAAAGGTTGAAAAATAAACGGGGGAATTTTCCCCAAGTTTTCCGCCGAATAATAAAAAAAAATTTCAAAAAAAAAACCTGGTCGTCCGCCGGAATTCCCTGGACTAAGTTCGCGGAATATTTCGCCGGATTCCGCGTGTTTCCCTATAGTAATACAAGACATCAGAATATGTATATAAATGTGACACTTACACACTATATACGTGAAATTAAATCAATTTTTTAATAGTAATTATCTGAATATTTTATAAACATGACATGTTATGTATATGCCGAGTAGAGTTTAAAAAACAATTGAATAGTTTAATTACAATGCATGCCAATATTATAAATTATTTTCTTAGAATATAGCACACACACACACACAACACACACACACACATATATATATATATATATATATATATTCATGAGTGTAACCACTAACTTTGATGTATATATGTGCAAAATATGTGTACGATCCAATATGCACAAACACTTTTAAAATTAGAGCATATAGTGTCGGACATATGTCGGACCCGACATAGATTTTTTCTATGTGTCCTGATATTTTTGAACACTTGAGTTTTTTCTACGTATTTTTGTGAGTACTCCCAAAGATAATTAAGAATAAATGTTTTGAAAAGCTACTAAAAAAGATTAGTGTTGCATTGAATATTTTATTTTTCTCATTACATAGTTTATAAAATCAAATTTTGTTGTTTAAAAATAGTGTTCATAGATTACACAAAAGCATTTATAATATAATCATTGAGATAAAATTTTTTTTTTTTGTTTTTGTACTAGTGTATCAATATGTATAATGAATTTTACATATGTACTGATCTATATGTATATATATAAAAAAATATGTGTGTATGTTTTCGTAAGTACATGCATATTAACACTAAAATAATAATAAAAAATATTTAAACAGTGTCATGTCGAAGATGTTTCGTGTCGTAAATTTTTTAAAAATTTTGTGTTGCTGTATCTATTTTGTTCGTGTCTGTGTTTGTACAACATAGGTACAATAAAATAGAAAAGGATAGTTATCAAACTCCTTTAAAGTTTGTTTCAATTATAAAAATATAATTCTATTAAAAATTACAATTGCCACATTTTAAATTTGATTCCATTTTACAAACAAGACTAGCGTGTTAGTTGTCTCAATTTCAAAACCCCTCCACTTATTAGTGTCAGGTGGTAATTATAATCACAATAAATCACCGCGATTTTCATAGGTGAAGCAAGTCCACAGAGCTTCCGATAGTTATCCATATAATAAATGAAATAATGAACTCAAAATATGGACAATTAAACTTGTGATAAATCAGAAATGATGAATCTATAATTTAAAATTTATACTTGCTTTTTATTGTTATGCATCATTTTCAAGTGCTAAAATAGTTCGTTGTGTCTTTCGTTTGCTTGTCGGATTTATGGGGATGGATCGAGAAAGAGTAAAAGATGGCATGCTAAGTACAGTGGACCCGTGCTTTAGCAAGAAGATTTGACACAATATTTTATCTTAGTTTTGTTTGGAACTAGATTTTAGGTATATATAGGTTTTTTCTTTTGGAGAAGAACACTTTAATTTTACTAATTATATTTTCATGAGATTCAAGATCATAACGATTGAAAAAGATTAAGAACACTTGTTTTGTAGTATTTCTTCTCAATTTTATGTTTTGTATCTTGAAACTCATGATACATATTTGCTTTGTAATATGTTGTTTTGATCTAGTATGAACTAATTTATTTTTCTAGAATGATATTTGAAGAGACGGATAAAGTAACGCGTGTTAGAATATGAATAGTGGTAATTTTTTTTATCTCACATGGTGATTTGTTGGATGGGACAAACAAATTACAAGAAGGCCAAAAGATTCTTGTGATATCAATTTAGGAATTTTATAATCTACGTTTAGTTATTTGAGTTTAATGTCAAGTAGTTTGATAGTTATTTTCTTTTTTATTTTTGATTATTTCACTATTTTTATTTATCTACTTGAATAAATAAAAATTTGTCTTAGAATAGTAATCTTGAATGTCCTCGTTGCCCATTAAGGACCCTCTAAGTCTTCAAGTCCACTATC
>CM047878.1:8619372-8644372 GCA_026212405.1 Petrea volubilis
GGAAAAGTATCTTTTAGATTTTTTCATTGGAAGTCCGCTAATAAATTCAGTAACCAAAATGTGTGCTCACTTGTCAACTCTATAGAACACAATTAAATCTAGATGAAAAATATACTATACTTATCTCAAAAGAAAAAAACAAATAATTTGTTTTTTTGTGAAAAAGTATCTTTTCGATTTTTTCATTGGAAGTCCACTAATAAATCCAATAACCAAAATGTGTCTTCATCCGTCAAGTCTATAGAACACAATTAAATCAAGACGAAATAAAAATATACTATACTTGTCCCAAAATCAAAAAATAAAAAGACATTTTGGTTTTTTGGTGGACAAGTATCTTTTAGATTTTTTCATTGGAAGTCTTCTAATAAATCCAATAACCAAAATGTGTCTTCACCTATCAAGTCTATAGAACACAATTAAATCTAGATAAAAAAAATATACTATACTTATCCCAAAATTAAAAAATAAAAAAACAATTTTTCTGTTTTTTGGTGGAAAAATATATTTTAGATTTTTTCTATGGAAGTTCGCTAATAAATCCACTAACGAAAATGTGTCTTTACCTGTCAAGTCTATAGAGCACAATTAAATTTAGACGAAAAATATACTGTACTTATCCCAAAATTAAAAAAAAAAGACATTTTTTTTTTGTGGAAAGTATCTTTTAGATTTTTTCATTGGAAGTCCGCTAATAAATCCAATAACCAAAATGTGTCTTCATCTGTCAAGTTTATTAAACACAATTAAATCTAGACGAAAAATATACAATACTTATCCCAAAATCAAAAAATAAAAAGACACTTTTTTTTTCTATGGGAAGGTATCTTTTAGATTTTTTCATTGGAAGTCTGCTAGTAAACCCAATAACCAAAATGTGTCTTCACCTGTCAATTCTATAGAACACAATTAAATCTAGATGAAAAATATACTATACTTTTCCTAAAATCAAAAAATAAAAAGACAATTTTTTTCTGTGGAAAAGTATCTTTTAGATTTTTTCATTGGAAATCCGTTAATATATCCAATAACCAAAATGTGTCTTCACCAGTCAAGTATATAGAACTCTATTAAATCTAGACAGAAAATATACTATACTTATCCCAAACTCAAAAAAATAAAAAGGCAATTTTTATTTTTATTTTGTGGAAAAGTATCTTTTAGATTTTTTCATTTGAAGTCCGCTAATAAATCCAATAACCAAAATTTGTCTTCACTTGTCAATTCTATAGAACACAATTAAATCTAGATGAAAAATATACTATACTTATCCCAAAAAAATAAAAAGACAATTTTTTTTTTGTCTGTGGAAAAGTATCCTTTAGATTTTTTCATTGGAAGTCTGCTAATAAATCTAGTAACCAAAATGTGTCTTCACTTGTCATGTCTATAGAACACAATTAAACACAAACGAAAAATATACTATACTTATCCCAAAATCAAAAAATAAAAAGATAATTTTTTTTTCTGTGGAAAAGTATCTTTTAGATTTTTTAATTGGAAGTCCGTTAATAAATCCAATAACCAAAATGTGTCTTCACCTGTCAAGTCTATAGAACACAATTAAATCTAGATGAAAAATATACTCTAGTTATCTGAAAATCATTATTTTTGGTGCTATGGGAAGCCAAAACCTTTTGCCCTGTTTTTCTCTTTTTTTCTCACAAAAATATTACTAGAATTTCATGTCATAATATCTGTTATTTATACATTTTTATAATGGAGCAACATCCTCTAATAATTGATTGATGTCTTTGGTCTGGCTTTTTTTCTTTTTTCCCTTTCCTCTCTCTTTTTTTTTTATGTGGCTTTTCTCTCTCCTATTTTCAACGTGGTATATAATTATTTTTTTTTCTTCTATCCCTCTTCTCGCAATTCTTTATCTTCAGTATTTTATTTTTCTTATCTTTTTATTTATTTTTTAATAATAAATCTCAATTGAATTTCATTGATTTTTTTGTTTTTCATATTATATAAATTTGTTTTTCAGTCATTTTTTTTTTTCATAATATATCAAATTATAAATTTATTCAACAATTGATCAAATTATATTTCATTTTTATTTTGCATACATAGAGTGTACCAGATCCACTACTCACTAGTAAACTATTATGCGGTTCCTTATGTAAGTGTGTGTGTGTGTGTGTGTGTATGGTTAGTGATAATCCATAGCAAATTTCCTATCGCCAGAGCAAATTTAATAAAACTATCTTTTTTTTTAAAACCCTTTTCAGTTAATACCTATGGCCATTCTCATTTTCAATATACCAAGCTTAATTAATGGAATTAAATAGAGCAAGTTTCTAGTTTTTTCCGCATATTATCTCTACATTCTATTTAGTAAGATATCTTTTCCTTTTAATATTTGTGCCTCTTTTTCCGAATTCAAAAAGAAAATTGTATCATATGATGACAAAAGGAATAAAAAAATTCATTATTTAATTAATGGTGAAAATATAGTGAAAATGAATGAATAAAAAAAAATGGTTAAATAGTAAAGATAAATGAGAAAGGCGCGATATTCATTAAAAATGATATTAGTTTTTATATTAATATTTGAATAATCTCTTATAAGATATGTATGTTAAAAAATATAATAAATAATATGAAAAAATAAAAAGTAAGCTCAAATTAATAAAACAAGTAGTCACTACTCATTACAAAATTAATGCAATTTCATTTTAATAATATAATTAATTTTATCGCAAACATTGATGATTGAGAATATATAATATTGACGATTAAAAATACACATAAGGTTGACAAAAAAAATGAAAACTATAAATAAAATTTTAATTGTATTTTTCAGAACACGAAAAGTTTCGTCCTTAAAAAATTAAATTGGAGAGGGGAGTAACTACAGATGGAAGATAAAGTTAAGAATCTTTTCCTCTTTAATATTGGATGACATCAGTAAATTAGAGATTCAAACGTCTATGCAATTTTGAGAGTTGATTAAAATTTTTTTTGCTCAAACATAATCACCAGCCCATATTTATCTATATCAAAAGTTTTTCAACCATTGTTGCCGTACATAGTTCAAATTTTATAAGGAAAATATAGTGAATTTTCAGAGTATTTTTGTACAGAAGTAAGACTTATTTAACTTGTTCCCAAAAATATCATGAGAACTAAGATCATATTTGCAGTATAATTGCAATTTTTATCCTGTAAGTTTGATCAAGGTAGTATTTGAGTCCTACGGCACTTTTAGACCATCTTTTCATTGTTTTGTTTTTTTTACGAAATTTATTCTCAAATTGGCAAATATAAAAAGATTATTTTAAATTACTAATAGCACCAATATTACGAAGGCCACTTCCTCTTAACTGCAGGAATAAAATTTAGAAATCATTTAAACCTTTGCAGTGTTGGAAACGTTGAAACTCTTTAAACCTTAGTATCGTTGTCATTATCTACGGATGAATGGTTATGGACTAATGACAAGTCAAGATGACAAGGACAATTCAAAAGTTGAAAATAATTGTTTTGCTTAATTATGAGCCCAAAGTTCTATCCCGAACCACACGTTAGCGTCTTTATCAATTAAAGCCATATAAACTAAAGAGACATTTTTTTTTTGTGGAAAAATATTTCCTACAATTTTTTTTGGCACTATAATATCTCTTCTATCTTTACAATTGGCAATGAATTTAGTAAAAGATTTCCATCAACATTAACCTAACAGATTTCCATCACTGTTTTTTTTGTTTTTTTTTTTTATCTTATGCAGGGATACCACAATTGATTAATATTAAAAATTAATGTTGACCTCCAAGATTTGATTTATTGGTTTCTGAAATCACCTGAGGTGGAATGTGATATTTGTTGAACTTGAAGGGCAGAAGAAAATTATCAATTATTATAAAGTACTGAACTTTCACGTGTGATAATTATTATCAATTAGACAACATTGTTCAATTATATATATTGAAATTAATTAATTAAATTTTAATTAGTTTCACTACCAAAAATAACCAGTTGCCTCAACAACATACTTGGAAATTTGGAATGCATGAAGCATGAATCTATAGGTGAACTTGTTGTTGATATGAACTTATTTACAAGAAATCAATACTAGCTCTATTTTTCTTCTTTTCCTCTTTTTGTAATAATTTTCAATTTACATTTTAAAACTTCATTATCCTTTATTCACATTACTTTTCAAATAGAACATTTTTTGAAAATTCTTTAATGGGAAAATCGCAATTTTTGTCCTATAAACTCAACCCTTTCCAATTTACGTTCAAAACATTATGACGTTATTACATTGAGTTATATGATGTATAAAATTTCTCAATTTTGGTCCCATAAAGCATTATCCATCCAATAATTAAGGACAACAGCACGTGACGAACACATATAGTTATTGGATTTATTAGTAGACTTGTAAACACAAGTTTAGAAATGGGGAAAAAAAAAATCTCTCCCTGATTTTCACGAATATAGTTGGGGCTTAATTTGAAAATGACCTATTTTGTAGCAAAAATGACCTCAAAGCAGTAATTTTCGCTGGCCTGTATGGTAGGAATCTTGCGAGATAGACCAATAGTAGCTAAAATCGGTCTATTCATAAAATTCAGATTTGTTTTAATTAATATATCCTAAAACCCTACAACAATATTTCGTTCAAAAAATTCAGCAATCAACTTTCATCAAATTTTCGGATAGAATTAACTTGAACTTTTTGCAATAATTTTTAAATTGGTGTTTAGTTATAAATTAATTTTGTATATCTATATCGATTTATATGTAGAAAAAGCTTCAATTTGAATTACTTATGAATTATGATGGCATATCTTTGTTTTAGTTTATTGGATTTTAAAATTTAAAATAATCTCAACGCCAATTTATATATATATATATACTAGTATGTAACCCGTGCTATGCACGGAATGAGTGATATCAATTAAAATTTTAAATTAAATATCGTATTGATAATTCATATTGCAACGAATTCTATGCATAATATATCTTTTAAATTATATGAATACAGTAGTAATTCTTTTGATCAAACTGCATAAAACACTCTTGATATGAAAATGAAAAATGAGGCTTTGTTTTACTAAAATAACAAAAATTCTCTTCACTATATTAATAAAAATTTAGAAAAATTGAGTAATTTGCAAGCTCAATATCAAATAATCTAACGTCCAAAATTTTGATGCATAACAAAGACTAAAACTAATATAAATCTTACGAATCAGTTGATGGAAACACCATCTCTTCTTAAGATGAATTTGTAAACGCAAAAAAAAACAAAAAAAAAAAACTATAATTATCTAATAAAAAATATCAAATAATTTGTTAAATAATTCATTAAAAATATTGAACATACCGATGTTTAAAACAAATGATATGTATAATAGGCAAATTTATAAGTAATAGTTCCTTTTTGAAAATATAATCTTATGATTTAGAGGATATAATGTGATTTAGAGGATGTTTGGTTAAACTTATTTGGAGGTTTTATAAGCTTCTAAATTTTAAATGGTTTTTGAGGTTGCAAATGTTAATTTTGATTTAAATGCTAAGTTTTTAAACAAAAGAACTAAGTTTGAATAATATAATTTCATGACATATTAATAAAGTTTTCCTTATAATAAAATAATAACAAATGATCATTGAAAAATATTAAAATCAATAATGCACATATTAATAAGCATAAAATTTGAGGATATTTTACTTTTGTGTGTTATTTACAATGAAATACACAAAATCAATTAAAGTTCTGGATTCAGGGTTACATGCATGCCACGTAAGCAATAATATCTTTTAACCACTCGTTCAAATATATATTTGTCAACAATAAATGATGTGCATTTGTGAAATTAAATAAAAAATGAAACATTTGATATGATAAAAAGATAACTTAACGTTGCTAACAGTCCCTAAAGTTTAACGTTATAATTACTTTAGTCATTGGAGTTTAAATCATTACAATTTGATCCTTTATATTATAAATGTGTAACATTTTAGTGCTTCTATTGAAATTTTTAGCGAAGATTCACTAAAATCACTTAAGTAAATGTTTTCAGCAAAATTTAACCTAAAGATTCATCAAAATAACTAAAATGTTACTTATTCATAACATAGATGATCAATTGTAGCGATTTAAATTTCTAATGATCAAAGTAATTATAATATTCAAATTTAAAAGACTATCATCGAGATTAATTCTAAAAAGATTTAAAGTAAAGTAAACCCATCACTATTCATAAAAAATCACAACAAAATAAAAGCAAATTTTTGAATAATATTTTTTGGGGAGCTCGAACTAATGATATTTTTCACAAAGCTTCGGTCATTTTCATGGCTATCTTTTTCATTGTGATTTTCTCTAATTGATAGAAGAATTATGAACAGTATACGTAGTTTCTAAATTTCTTATTCTTGTCAGCAATTTAATACATATATGTGTACGGTGTAGAGCAATGAATTTCTCCACTCAGCTTGTTTTGAGCCATATATTTTAATAGAAGAATTATGAACAGTACATATTATTTTAATACATATATGTGTACGGTGTACCAATTCAATAGTCTTACTATTTCTCCACTCAGCTTGTTCTGAGCCAAGTCCCTAGAGCAATCAATTTTAAAAGTACTTCATCACAAAATAGCTCATAATCAAAACTGAAACAAAATACATGAAAAATAATAACAATGATACTCACAGAATTTTCAAGTTAGGAATCTGAGAGAGTGTCGAGGGAATTGGACCAATTAACTGATTATTTTTTAAAATCCTGTCGAGGAGGAAATATTTTCAAACAGAAAAAAATATATCGTAGAAATAAAAGAAATATTTTCAAACAGAAAAAAAATATATCGTAGAAATTAAGTCCGAAAAAGAAGGGGTGGGGGGATTTTCAAGTTCTGAAATATGAAAGTGTCCAACGTATATTTCTACTACTTGAGACGACGTCAATCGTCCACACATGAAAATGCACCGTATAGTTCTCATAGACCAGGCAATAATATTTACTTAATTGATCCCCATGACAAAATTCATTAGTCTTTTGTATCGTTGCAGTACTTAGAACTACAAAAAAGAACACATTTAATTAATGAAAATTTTATAACAGTGAAATTTTACCACAAATTTAAGTTATATTTAATAACTAAAATCACTTAAGTAAATATTTTTCAGCAAAATTTAACCTAAAGATTCATCAAAATAACTAAAGAGTTACTTATTCATAACATAGATGATCAATTGTAGCGATTTAAATTTCTAATGATCAAAGTAATTATAACATTCATATTTAAAAGACTATCATCGATATTAATCCTAAAAAGATTCAAAGTAAAGTACACCCATCACTATTCATAAAAAATCACAACAAAATAAAAGCAAATTTTTAATAGAAGAATTATGAACATTACATATTATTTTAATACATATATGTGTACGGTGTACCAATTCAATAGTCTTGGTATTTCTCCACTCAGCTTGTTCTGAGCCAAGTCCCTAGAGCAATCAATTTTAAAAGTACTTCATCACAAAATAGCTCATAATCAAAACTGAAACAAAATGCATGAAAAATAATAACAATGATACTCACAGAATTTTCAAGTTAGGAATCTGAGAGAACGTCGAGGGAATTGGACCAATTAATTGATTATTTTTTAAAATCCTGTCGAGGGTGATAACTACGATATTAGTAAACAAACTTGAATATGCAATAAATCAATAGGTAGTAGCAAATAAATAATAGGGAAATAGGAAGACGATCACGCTGATTTTTAACTTACAAATTCTCAAGCTGCTTCAACTTTGAAAGATAAGTCGATGATATGCAATCAGAAATATTTTGAAAAGCTTTTTGTACAATTTGTCACATTATCGCCACAACATATTTGCCTCAAAAGGGATCAACAAACACAACTGCAAAAAATAAAAAACCGAAAAAAATAAAAAACGTAAAAAGGAAAAAAAAATAGGAAACGTAAAAATAGTTTGGAAACTTACCTCAAAAGACACTAACATGCACAATTACAAAAAATAGGAAATGTAAAAATGGCTTGAACCTATTCAAGTTCTTTTTAATTATATTTGAAGATGTGCCTATTTATGCACCTATATGTATTAAATTGCTGATAAGAATAAGAAATTATGCAAATTGAGCAAATTGAGCTCATTTAAATTTACTCAATTTGCTCAATTTAAATTTGCTCAATTATGCACCTATATTAAATTTGATTGAACAAATTGAGCTCATTTAAATTTGCTCAATTTATAAATTTGCTCAATTTAAATTTGCTCAATTATGCACCTATATTAAATTTACTCAATTTGCTCAATTTATAAATAAGCCCTTTTTGCTCAAGAATTATGCACCTATATGTATTAAATTGCCGATAAGAATAAGAAATTATGCAAATTGAGCAAATTGAGCTCATTTAAATTTGTTCAATTTGCTCAATTTATAAATTTTCTCAATTTAAATTTGCTCAATTATGCACCTATATTAAATTTGATTGAGCAAATTGAGCTCATTTAAATTTGCTCAATTTATAAATTTGCTCAATTTAAATTTGCTCAATTATGCACCTATATTAAATTTGCTCAATTTGCTCAATTTATAAATGATTGTGTGCTTTTTGAGAATCTTGTATTTTGAACATATATTTTTTGTTTTAAAAAAAATTAAAATTCTAGAAAATTAGAATTTGGTCAAAATTGCATGAATTTAAGTCAAACATCTTTCTCAAATATATAATAGTATAGATATATCCTAATATATATTCAAAAAAGTATATTTTTCAATTTGTATATCTGAAACTTGCGAAGATAGCTTGCTCAAAAAATTCATTTTATTAAAAACATTATTAATAAAAAAATTGAATTAAACTTAAAGGGAAAATATATATTAAAAATAAATTGTTAAGTTTTAAAATCCAATAAGTTAAGGGCAATCTAGTCAAAAAAATTAGGTATTGGTTTTTTAAATGAAAAATGGTTGAAATCAGCTTTTGGGTTGAAAAATAATTTAAATCAATTTTTGTATATAAAATTTGGTTTAAAGAGGGCTTAGTAATTTTCCCTTTTTTTTTTGAGAGAGAATTTTCCCTTTTATTCAAGGTGTGCTACTAGAATCAAAGTCTCAGCTCATGGATTTCAAATGTCCAAAATGCAAGCGAAAAACTAGCAGAATATATAACACCATTTTAATTTCGTTCTATTTTATACAAATATATATATATATATATATGTGTGTGTGTGTGTGTGTGTGTGTATTGGAAAAACTAGCTGGTGTATGTCAGTGTGTGTTTTGTGGAGGGCCCATTCCTTCATTAATCAATAAAATCATACAAAAAAATTTACAAAGTTCTCTATGTTTTAATTTGATAATAGTATTTCTTTATTCGTTTCTTTATTTTCAGCAATTTATCTAATTGGCATATACGTATAATATGAATTCTTTTTCATCAACAGTTTAATAGCTATTCATTATTATTATACTAAAATATAAGAATTTGATTATATTAAAGTAAATTTCAAAATTCTACTACAATTATCAAAATATCATTCTTTAGCACAACTTTATCATTTTTAATTGTACCCTGCCTTAAGGGTGTGAGGAATTTAATGCTATGATTCAAATCCTAATAGGTGTACATGCATGTTGATTATTTATGTTTTATAAAAAAAGAAATAGTACGGGTGTAGATTAACTGTTTTTTGGTATTTTTATTTGGCTAAAGAAGTTTTTCTTTGTTTCTCATCCCCCCTTTTTTAAATATGTTCTACTTTATCTGTTCTCCTCTCCTCCCTCCCTCTCTACTACTTTTTTCTTTCTACTTTAGTTTAGCTTAACTTTTTGGGCATACAATTTCATCTAAGTTTATTTTTACTTATAATAAATTTTGCAGGTATATTAAAAATTGAGAACGTATATATACTAAGTTTATTTTTATTTACCATAAATTGAATAAGAAATATTAAAAAGTTAAGAACATATCTATACTATATAATACTAGCATGTATTTTGTGGTATGCACGAAATATTATTCAATTTTTTTAGAAAATTATAATTTTTCCTTTAAGTTTTTGCTTCTGTTTCAATTAGAAGTTCATTAAACTCATCATTATATAATGATGCTAGTTGGACTAAATAGAGAACTACACCATAGAAAAGTAGGGATAAAAATATTTTGCCAGGCGAAGTATAGTGCTTCTTAGACTTAACTACCCAACTTTTCATTTTTTCAACCACCACTGATGCATACAAGTTTTTTCAATTTATCACCTAATTTTTGAATTTCGGTTACCAAACTTTTTTTGTTGCCGATGACCACCTAAAGTATATGGGTTTGAAAATTTACTACATAAAGTAAATAGGTCTTGTAGTTCACCACCTAAAAGTATACGTGTTTTGCAGTTTACCACCTACTTATGAATTTCGATTAAATAGACCGTCGGATTTTTATCACATGACACGCACATGACCTTACTAAGGGAAAATTAGTTAACTTTAGGGTTTGTAATTTGGAGGAAAGAGATGAATTTATTTTCTTTGTTTTTAATAACGGTTATCACTGTTTCGGGGCCTTTGACTTAATGAACATTTATTCCGTCTTAGAGGTGTAGGTAGTGTAATAGCTAGGGGTCGAATCCTAGTAGGTGGGTAACTATTTCACATCAAAAATAAATAAATAAATAAATAAAGGTTATCACTTTAAAGGAGAAATGGGAATTTTCATTTTTCTGCAGTTTTTTAAATATTTTTTGCTTTAAGGGGAAAATGAGATTAATCAATGCCCAAGTTTGAATCTTGTTGCTAACAATTCTAACATATTCTCAGTGTGTATTGATTAAAAAAGATGGATTTGTCCTTAGTAAGGTCATGTGGTAAAAATTTGGCGATTTTTTTATCTGAAAATTGTAAATAAGTGGTGAATTGCAATTCACGTATAATTTATATGGTAAATTACAAAACCCATAAACTTTGGGTTTTGATCGAAAACAAAAAGGTTAAGGTCACTAGAGTTTGTAGATTAAGTGGTAAACTGCAAAAACTTGTATACTTTAGGTGGTGATCGACCAAACAAAACAAAAAAATTGGGTTGTTAAGTCGAAAAAATGTTATGCCTCAGGTGGCAAAATATTTTCACCCCTAAGAAAGTAGAAAGAATTTTCTACAATTCAAGTATGCAGAAGATGTATTTCAAAAGGTTAAAATGATGGTAAGACGGGCGATTTACACTTTGAACTGTGAAAACACTTTAAATAGTCACTTTATTACACCCTTAGAAAAAATTATAGCAGATTGCACCCTAATTATTTTTAGGTCAAAAAATCCATTGGACTCGACCTCTTGTGAGGGTGAAATTATCAGCCTAAAACACAATATATTTTTTTGCTATTAACTCCAATATCTAATATGAAAAGAGTAATAGATATCAAATCTTCCCAATATATTAGATAAATGACTTTTGCCTATTGAAGTTTATTTTTTTAAAGTAAAATGACAATTGTTAAACTAGATCACTATTTTTAAGAGCAAATATTTGGAGTTAAAACAAAAATGGAAGAAGTGTATATATAGGACCACAATCAGTATCAAATGAAGCAATAGATTTTAAATTCATGTTAATGGTCTCAGAAAAAGTCATCATTTGACATTTTAATATAGATTAAAGCAACTATTATGCACCATATCTAAATAAAACTTTTCGAACAAGATATCCAATACAATAAATTGCAAATAGATTTTCTTCTTACCGTAACAAGGAGGTCACAACCCTGTTGAATAGATGATTGTGTACTTCTTTCAATTTCCGTATCATTGCTGAAGTTGCACTTGAGTCTCTGGATTTATTTGTGAAAATTTTCCTAGATTTTACTTGAAAAA
Organism: Petrea volubilis; assembly: GCA_026212405.1. Taxonomy (NCBI): domain Eukaryota; kingdom Viridiplantae; phylum Streptophyta; class Magnoliopsida; order Lamiales; family Verbenaceae; genus Petrea; species Petrea volubilis. The sequence goes on from CM047878.1 coordinate 8,631,233, forward strand.
ATAAAGAGTTTTAGTTGAAAAAACTCTAGTTTTGCTTTAGAGATTGTTACTCTATTTTTTTTATTTGGTGAAAAGGTAAAATACTTCAAATAGATTTTGCAAATCACATCTAGGATTTTGATAGAAATTAGTACTTTTTAGGTTGACAATTTTGCCCTCGTAAGAAATCAACTTCGATGGATCTTTTTGAAAATGGTGAGGGTGCATTAATGTTAAAGCTAAAGGGTTTTTAGGGTGCAATTTGTTATTTTTTTCTTCTAAAGGGGAAAGTATTTATTTATGGTGTTTTTAGACAAAAAAAAAAAAAAAGAAAAGAGCAGATTGAATGTGTTTCTTACTTCTAATGATATTAGAAGGCGGAGTACTTTGTTTCAATGATTAACATTTTCATTTTTTTTTTTTTTTTGTTGATGTCGATCTGCCTTGTATTTAGCATATTCGTTTAAAAGTACTAAGGATATATTGAAGATACATATGGTAGGAAACAAATGAAGAGGAACCAAAATTAAGGAAAATCAACTATCTGGCAATCTCAATGAAAAAAAAAAGGATAAAAATGTATAACTAATTTTTATTTTGTTTATTTACATGTTTCTTTTATTTTCGTATTTAATGATCAACATTAGTTTTTACTTGTGGTTGTGACTCGCTGTTGGGATACTTATTTAATTAAATACTAGCATAAAACCCGTGCTACGCCCGTTATTAGTTTAAAAGTACAATATCGTTAAAATGTCGAGAACTTATTAATATACTTTAAATTTGATCACAAAAAAATTTATAAAAAAAGTAAATATATCCAAAATATAAAATATAATTATATTTTGACCAAATGAAAAATGTGACTATGTATTAATATTATCATAAAACCTTTTAATATTTTAAATATATCTATTTTCAAATTTCAGGTTAATTCTTGAGCTTAAACTATATATTTCAACTTAATAAATGTAGACTATATATTCCAACTTAATAAAGGTATAATAAAGAAAAATATTTTCTAAAACTTAATTATGAAACTTCCAATATCTTCTAATAGGCACACCATTCAAAAGTAATAAAGAATGAAAAAATAATATATTTGATTTACTTAGTTTGTATCTTACTATTATTTAAATCAATGTATTTTATTCCCATTATTATTAGTAGAATGACTCATTAAAAAAAAAGAGAATTGTAGAACAAATAAAGAAAAATAAAAATAGAACGAAAAAGGCAACATTAAGATGCAAAAAGAAAAAGTATTGTGTCTATATTCAAACTTAGACTTTCCTCAAGAAAAATATTCGAAACATGATGAAAAACAAAAATATGAGAAATCCAATTAACTAATACAATTATTTGATAAAAAAATCATCATCGGAAATCCAATTAACTAATACAATTTTTCGGATGCGGAGCACAATTGGATGCCCCGCACTAGTTCGACGGACCTTCATCGAGATACACCAAAGTTCCAGTAAAATTTGCTCTGCTGTGTTGGAACTCATACATGTTAAATGTTGGCTCCACGGACCCGTACTCATCTGGTGGAACTCATTCAAGTTGAAATTTCGAAGGCCTTCTGTCACAAGTGACGTATAATTCCCAGTTGGTTGTTGCCATTGCATCTCCATTGTAGCAGTATAAACGACTGCTTCTGTTTCAATAAACAGTTGCAAAATTTCAAGTTTCGACCGTGGGTTGGTAAAGAAAGACAAATTGGATTCATCATTGATTGCCAAAATATTTTCTATAGGAGGGTCTCTACAAATAAAGTATGCACCAAATATTTTGAAAATGAAACTATTTCGGTCAACACCAATTGTGTTGTAGACTACATCCACAACATCGGCAAATGTCGACAACTGACTAATCCAACTTACTCCAATCGGCGGACGATTATATGATATGGAGTAATTTGAATGGTTCATTTCGCCTCCATAATGTATAGTAATACCGATATATTCCATCTTATATATAATAAATCAGAAAAAAAAATACCAGAAAAAGATAAATATTGGCAGGGACAGAGAGAGAGAGAGAGAGAGGACTATTGCAAAGAAGCGATATCAATATTTAGAGTGGAATTGAGAATGAGTGACATAGACAAAGAGAGGAATGTTGAGAAAGATGAAAAAAACTTTTGCCCCTTGCCGCCTATTTATAAACCACCAATGGCCTACAATGGATACGATTCCATTGTGGAAATCGCCAACCATGTCGGCGAATTCCACAACGGAAATACCACATCTTCCCAACGACCCTGGCAAGTTCAAAAAAAAAAAATAAATAAAATTTTTAAAATTCGTCATCCTTAATGGCAAATTTTTAAAAAATTTCATTTTTTTTTTCTGAAAGTGGAACTCGCCCACGTGGATGGCGAGTTCAATAATTTTTTTTTAAATTCGCCACCACCAATGTCGATTTTCTATACTTTTCTATTTTTTTTCCTAAAATAGAACTCGCCAACAATATATTTTATTATTATAATTTTTATTCCCGAAATTATATTAATATTATTTCACTTTTATTAGTAACTGCGACTTTCCAATGGCGAGTTTTGTAAAAGTCGCCATTTTTCCGATGGCGAGTTTTGTAAAAGTCACCAACAATAACTGCGACTTAGGTTAGTTTATACACCAATATTTTTTTTAGGCCATAATATGATGGCGATTTTTGTAAAAGTCACCAACAGTAACTGCGACTTAGGCTAGTTTATACACCAATATTTTTTTTAAGCCATAAAATTAAACCCTACGCCTTTTTTGGTCAATTTTACAAAAAATCCCTAAATTCATCTCCAAAAGTGTGTTGATACATCCACTAAAAGCCATGTGCGTACCCTACATGCCTATTTCAGAAAATATTTGATGGGAAACCGTTCGTACAAGGGACTCAATTTGAATATTACCTATTTTATAGGACAATAGGTGTAACACTCCCGCTCTTTAATCCCTGAACAACAGTTCCCATCGGCTAGTTTGAGGGGTTCAGTAGAGTTTTTTTTTTTTTGCCCTAATTTTTTTTTCCCTGAGTCTTTACTTAAATTAATCTTGGACTAGCCAACATAGCAGGTATTTTGGACGAGCTTAAAATTTAAAATCGTCTGAACGCTAGTTTAGATATATCCTAATATTCGAAAATGTACATTCTCAATTTGTATATCTTAAAACTTAAGAAAATACTTATTAAAATATTCATAAAAACTAATTTGAAAAAGTGAAGGAAAATTTTATATCCAAAAAATGAATTCTCAAGCTTTTAAGTCTTATAAGTGTAGGGTAATATAGTAAAAAAAAAACTAAGTATTGGATTTTTAAATAAAAAGTGGGTGAATAATGAACGTTTCGGATTGAAAAGTAATTTAATCAAATTTTTGAATATAAAAATTGATTTAAAGAGATCTTAGTAATTTCACAGTTTATTGAAGGTGTGCTATTAGAACCAAAATCAAGGTCTCAGGCTCTCAGCTCTTGAAATTCAAACATTCGTAACGCAAGTGAAAGACTAGTAGAACACGTGGGAACCTCTACAGCCGGTTTTTTATTTTTATATTATTTTATTATATGAATTCTCTTTTTTTTTTTTTTTATGTTGAAAAAGTTTAGGTGGGTTCGGCGCCGGTTACCACACCAGGGTCAGGGCATGCCCCCAGGCTTATTAGCACTTACAGGGGTACTTACAGATCGCCTACCAACAAGGCCCTCACGTCGGCAGCGTGAGTCGAACTCGCGCCCTCTGACAGGTACGCCCCTCTTCTTACCAACTGCGCCAACACTTGTTGGCATATGAATTCTCTTTTTGGTAGACCGGGCTAGTGTCTATTGTAGATTTTTTCACCCTTTCTGGACAGCCCACCTTTAGTTATTAACTAGTAAAGCGGGCATATTTGATGTGTGGAAAAAAAAGATATATATATATATATATGTTTTTAATTATATATTTAAATTTTAATAAATTAAATTGTATACATTTATTAATTTTTTATATCAATAATTTTTTATTATTTATTAAATTTAAGATAAGTAAATTTTTTTTAAAAAAAAAGATAGGAAAGTTATATGATTGAAAAATAATTATAGAGAGATAAAAATTATTTTAGAGGTGAGAGATTGAGAAAGTAAAAAGAAAGAAACAAGAAAATGCAGTAAAAAAATAACAGATCACAAAATCTAAGAGATCAAAGTAGTTATATATTAAAGGGTTCTATCCCTTAATTTATAACTAGTATATTGGGCATGCTCAATGTGTGTATAAAACAAAAATAAATTGTTATATAATAAATGACTAAATTTAATTAAAATGAAGTTTTTGCTTAATATGTATAAATATGTGTATATATTAATTATTTTTATCATTTATGCTATCTTTATAACTATGTTTAATATATTTACTAAATTAATGATATGTGAAAAACCAAAATTAAAGTAAGAATAAATTTTATGATTAAAACAATAATTAAGTAGAAAAAGAAGCAAAAGAAAATTTTCAAAAAATGGATGTGAGAGATGTGAGAGACGAAAGAGAATAGAAAAGGAAAATTAGAAAAATGTTAGAGAGATGAGAGAGAGAGAATAATAAACTAAGATTTTAATTTATACTTACAGTTTCCAATAGAAGTATTTTAGAACCAACTACCAATCGGTCTAGCGGGATGAGGTGCTAGATCCCTTAAACAACGTCCAGAGTTTGAATCTTAGTGTTGTAAATGGAGCAACTGAGTTGGGAGAGTCGCCTCCATAATAGGCCTCTGCAGTATCCGATCCGGATTAGTCGACCAATAGGTCGGAACCGGGTGGCTAAGTTCAAAAACAAAAAAGAAGTATTTTAGAAAGTTTAAAATTATACACACTAAGAAAAAAATCAAAGGGATTTTAATTAGTGTATAGTACATATACAGTATAGATAATCAAATTTAAAAGAAAATTTACAAAAGTTCTCTATGGTTTATTTGACAATAGTATTTCTTCATTTCTTTCTTTAGTTTCAATTACAATTTTTCAAATTAGAATATATGGTGTAGGCAAAATTATAATTTTAGGACAGTATATTGCACATTCTGCAATTTTAGGAGACAAACTTTTCGAATTTCAATTTTAGGACGAGAACTTTGACACATTTATGACAATTGCCTCGTAAGTAGCCATCTCGCCGCAATTTGAACGAAATTAGGGAGCAAAAATGATCGCTGGTGGTGAAATTTGAAAAGTAGGACATGCGAATATATGAGATGTGTGCATCCTACTTTCCCAATTTCACCATTGGCGATCAATTTTGTTTAAATTTCGGCAAGATTGCTAATTACGAGGAAATTTATCCTAAAAGTGTCAAAAGTATCTAAGTTCATGTCCTAAAATTAAAATTCGTAAAGTTAACATCCCAAACTGACAGAATGTGCGACAAACTGTCATAAATTGTAATTTTACCTATGTATATATGTACACACACTATGTTTCTGATGAAGTAGGAATACGCGGATTATTGTTGATAGGTAAATTTAATTGGAATTCCTTTTGTTAAATAATTTAATAGCAATCCATTATAACACTGAAATAAACTTAAGAATTTAATTATACTAAAGTAGATTTAAATTCTACCACAGTTATCAAATTATCATTTTTAGCACATCTATTATATTAGTATACATACATTTATATATATATGTGTATTCATGCCGAATAATTAATAAATATTTAATTTTATATTTTTTTAGAATTTAAGCACTTAACTATATTATATCTCATTTTATTTTGCATACTCATCAAATATTCCTGATCTTCTAGTGGTAATATATGTAGTCTCATACTCATTTTCTAAAAGGATCAATTCAAATTATCAAAAAAGTGGAAATATACTCAAATCAATTTTTGCCGTGAAGAAGATGCAGAGTTTAGTTAAAAGCTTTCTAGTTCTTTCGCTTTCTTGTGGAAAAACCTATCGATGACAGAGACTCAAACATTTGTCAATGCAAGTCAAGATAACCAGGACTTGGGGTGCAATTATTATTGCACGTTATTTCAAATCGTGTTTTATTTTTTATTTTAATTCATAAATATATGTCAAATATAAAGATTTCAAATCAATTGTATTATTAAGGGAGTAATTTTAAATATATGGTATCAATATAAATTATGAAATAGGAGATGAAACATCATTTATTTTAAAATAGAAGATCATATGTGAAAAATTACCTAGGTCATTTATAAAGCCCGTTTGGATGGACTTTTTCTTAGAGGAGAAACACTTATTTTTTTTTTTAAAAAAAAGCACTTCAAAAAAAAAAAGGGTGTTTGGATGGACTTTTAGAAAAAAAAGGAAAAAGAAGTCAGAAAAAAGCCATTTTTGGCTCTTTTTTAGAAGCTAATTAGAATAGTTTCAAATAAGAGCACATTTTAAAATACTTTTAATTACTGTATCCAAGCGCAAAATTATTAAACTTAAAAAATCTCTACTATAAAAAGCACTGTTTGAAAAGCCATTTTTTTTTTCTAACCATCAAAAAAGACCCTTACTCACAATATTTTACTGATTATTTATAGTGGCCCCTGCATTGTCATCTCAACAATCACTTCCCAACATTTCTGAATCAAACTTTCTCATGGCAAGAGCTTGCTTCTTTTTGCTATTTGCTACCTTGATTTTGCATCACCTGATGGCTTTATCTATAGCCATTCGCTTCAAGAATATCACCACTGATCAATCTGCTCTTCTTATTTTGAAATCCCACATCACTAATTTGGAGCCTCATAGCGTCTTGGCCAAGAATTGGTCCATCACAAGCTCAGTTTGTGACTGGATTGGGGTTACTTGTGGCTCTCGCCACCACAGGGTGACTGAACTAAATATTTCGAACATGGGATTGGCGGGCACAATCCCTCCACAAATAGGAAACCTCACATTTCTTCTTTACCTCAACATAAGCAATAACTTTTTTCATGGCAACTTACCAAATGAGCTTTCTAGCTTGTATAGATTGAGGGTCTTGTCACTCAAGAAAAACAATTTTACTGGATTTATTCCAGTTTCCCTCTCCAACATGTCCAAACTCGAGTATTTGACAATATCGTTTAATCTGCTTACTGGTTCTATTCCATCTGGAACCTTCAATATATCTTCCCTTGAAAAAATTTTGTTTTACGAAAATGAGTTATCTGGACGTCTTTCCAATAATTTCGATAATCTTTCAAATCTGAGATATCTTTACTTGTCACACAATCAGTTGTCTGGGCCATTGCCTTTGAGTTTGTTCCAATATCCACAACTTCAAATTCTATCTTTGTCGTATAACATGTTCACTGGAGCCATACCCACGGAGATTGGAAACTTGAAGACGCTTGAAACTCTATATCTTGATAATAACAGCTTGGAAGGTACGTTTGGATAAGTATTTTTAGATTAAAGGGCATGCAAACCCCTATGCAATTTTTAACTGCCAGCAAAAAGAAAAATGACATTTTACATGATAATCAAAAAACCCTTGCGTAGATTAAAGTGCTTCTTGTCCCCTCTTTTTCCGTTTTATGGTACATGGCTTTATTCCGAATATTTTTAGATCACTTTCTCTATAAGTTTTACCTCATGATTCAGTTTGTTCAATCATGCATCTCTCACTTTACTTATTTTTCAAAAGATTGAATCTGCTCCATTTGTGGGCTCTTTTTCTCACTCTCTCTCTGTCTCTCTGTCTGTCTCTCTCTCACTCTCACTTTGCTCTTATTTTTCAAAAAATATGACTTATACTACATTAATTCCCCTAAACTTTAATACCAAGTAAGCTTTGGTCCAAGTTCTGTGCACTCGAATGAGACATAATTAAAATAATTATTAAAACTCATTTAGAAGTACCTAGAGATAGTTATATATTATGTATTCTTCACATAAAATTAATACTCATTGCGTTAAATGAGATATATTTTCAAGACTTTTAGACTTTGTTTAATAGTGTCTTAAAAAGATAATAACAATTATTAGTGTAGATGAAAGGACAAACTTCTAGTATAATTTTTTTCTATTTTAATTTTTATATTCGATTATTGATCATGTACTTAATTTTTTTTTCTAAAAAGAAAGAGACAAATTTACATCCTACTAGATCAAATAAAAATAAAAATGTACACACAAGTAATTTAATGTTTTGTCTTGCATTATAAAACTAATCAAATAATAAAAAATGATTGATTTGGATTTAAATACCATATGCAAATGACATGATATTTCACCAATGTTTTTATGGAGGGCAAAAATGCATTTTTAGGACATTAACTTTGCCTCAAATCAATTTTAGGACACTTTAGATTCCGACATCAATTTTGGGATAGATATCTTTAAAAAAGTTGCAATTTCAAGACAAATTGATCGGAAAAGTATAATTTCACCCGAAAATGCCACGTCATCAACAAAAATTGCATATGTGACATCAATTTGGCGATTTTATAAATTTGGACAATGATGTGGATTTTGAAGTGATTTTTTTTTGTGAGAGAATGAAGTGGAGTTATATATATAGGTTATATATATACATATATAATGACACATTTACATTAACATATACACACACATATATGACAAAAAATATACAAATAATATATGTTATATTTGTTCATATATAATAATACATATATAATGATATAATATAAACACACACACAACACATATACACACAGTGCACATACACACGCACACACAACTCACACACTAACGTTATATATATATGTGTGTGTATAATATATATAAATAATATATTATATAAGTTACATATATACATACACATAATATATATATATATACACATTTAATAAAAACTAACACACACAAACCCTACTCCTCTCAAGCAGCCTCCGCGCGCCTCCACCTTCGTTGCTGCCGCGCCGTCACGGCCGCCGGCGTGGTCGCCGTAATTTGTCGAACTATACATCTATGGACTCGCCTTTTCATGATCTATTCATCCATCTAAGAGTCATATGCTAGTCACATATTGAAATTTTCCATCATTTTTAGTCCAACAAAGCACCTAAATATTAAATTAGTCCACATCATCACTGAAGTCATGTGCCATGTCAAAAATAAATTAAAATCAGAGCCACATAAGCATTTTCCGGTGGTCACGTGCACGGCATGTGATATTTTCTGGCGAAATTGACCAGAAAAGGGCCAAAGTCCTAAAATTGCAATTTTTTAAAAGATATTTGTCCAAAAATTGTTGCCAGAATTTAAAGTGTCCTAAAATTGAATTGAGGCAAAATTAGTGTTCTAAAAATGCATTTTTCCCTTTTATGGAGCGAAAAAAATATATGGATGACTAATTTGCCCTTAAATGATAGGATCATTTTCAAAGCTATGGTCCAAAACACTTTTCTTTTTTATTTATTAGAATGTTTTTTTGTGGATGTAACTTTCCAATAGTATTAAAGTGAGGGTGTAAATGTGTTAGTTTTTGTTTTTGAGGATGAAAAATGTCAAAATGAATAATATATATATATATATATATATATTAATTTTAAGAAGAGAAATGTTACTCGGACCAGGACATACGTTGGATGAATAATGCCTACCTGCTTGTATGTTTTACCCTTACAAATCTTCTTGTGTTCTTGATCACCAAAGTAACAAGTTAGCTTAGATTTTAGATTGGGTCATTTACCTTAGATTCTTCATGTATTTCATGATAAAACAATTGTACCTATGCTATATTACGATACACCAACGTTCAATATGAATATACTAGGAAAAAAAAATTATGTTGAAGATCAATCTCTCATTTGACCATGCTAGTTATTATATTTAGTTATTAGTACTTGTTCGTACTCCTAGATTCTGAAATTTATTTGACAGGTCCGATTCCAAAGGAAATACATCATTGTTCAAATCTTGAGATATTGTCGATGGAGCTAAACAAATTTGACGGGTTCATTCCTAGAGAGATTGGAAATTTGACGGTGCTTAAGGAGTTGTACCTCAGGGGTAAAGACTTGATAGGTATGCCAATCTCTAAATTCTGAAAATCAGAGCTCTGTATTTTTGCACCTCATATTAGTTAGTCATTCATATTGATTAATAACTCGCACTATACCAATTTTAATTTATACATTATCTTCACTTATTTCTTATTATCTCTGTTTTTATTTTATTTGAATTCAATCAAAAAATATTATTTTTCATCCCATAACTTAGATAATATTTCTTTATTATGGTTCTCACTTATAGTCCCATATCTTTAAATATTTCTCATAGTCTATTCCTCCATTAAAAAATTGAAAGATTTTTAACAAAGGGATGAAATATGAGAAAAGCCAAAACTACAGGATTGAAAATAATGTACCTAAAATCAATGGGACCTGAGTACAACAAAATCTAGGCTATCCAACGAAAAATGATACTTTCTTCGTCTTAGATATATATAATTTTATACACCATATACTATTGAAGCACAAAATATATAAATATAAAACTTTTTAATTAGGAGATACTTAATTTAGAAAATTTTGTTCCTCATGTTGAATTTGTGCATCCATCTTAATATTATTTGACAGGTGCAATTCCGGAAGACATAACCAAATTGAAGAAATTGGAACTTTTGTATTTCGGAAGTAATAGCTTAAGTGGTTCTATTCCAAGAGGGATTTTCAACTTGTCAAAACTCCGAGGACTCTTTCTTTCATACAATAACCTTTCAGGCACTTTGCCATCCAATATGGGTTACAGGTCACCAAATCTTAAAATACTCTATCTCCACGATAATAATTTCACGGAACAACTGCCAGAATCCATCTCCAATTCATCTAAACTTACTGACATAGATATTAGTTGGAACAAATTTATAGGTCCCATTCCCAACTCTCTCGGCAACCACTGCAGGAAAAACGGGCAAAAGCGGGGGAAAAATCCGGCGGAATCCGGGGGAATTTCCGCCGGAAAATCGTAAAACCGGCGGAACACCGGCGGAACCGGTCCGCCGGTTTTTTTGCCGCCGGATTACGCCCGGCCGCCGGTATTCCCCCGGTTTTTCCGCCGGTTCCGCCGATTTTTTCCGCAGGTTATAAAAAAAAAAATTTTAATTTGAAAAAATCGAGGGAAATTTCCCCCGGTTTTTTCCGCCCGATAATAAAAAAAAAATTAATTTGAAAAAACCGGGGGAAATTTCCACCGGTTTTTTCCGCCGGTTAATTAAAAAAAATTAATTTGAAAAAACCGGGGGAAATTTCCCCCGGTTTTTCCGCAGGTTAATTAAAAAAAATTAATTTTAAAAAATCGGGGGAAATTTCCCCCGATTTTTTCCGCCGGTTTATTTAAAAAAAAATTAATTTTAAAAAACCGGGGGAAATTTCCCCCAATTTTTTCCGCTGGTTAATTAAAAAAAAATTAATTTTAAAAAACCGGGGGAAATTTCCCCCGGTTTTTCCGCCGGTTAATTAAAAAAAACAATTTAATTTTAAAAAATCGGGGGAAATTTCCCTCGGTTTTTCCCCCGGATACTTTTAAAAAAAATTGAATTATATTAAACCGGAGGAAATATCCCCCGGTTTTCCCCCGCAAATATAAAAACAAAAAATTTATTAATTAAAACCAATTTCTCCGATTTTTTTAAAACAATTATTTTAATTCGATCGCCCAAATCAGCTCATTAAATTTTTTTATTTATAAATTTCATTTATAATATTCTAATAATACAAAATGCTAATATTCACAAACAAGTAAAATAAATAAAAATACATAAAGCTAAAATAAATTGACAAATATAAAATATTATCCTATATTGTTTGAAATATAATTCAAATATCAAATACGATGTCGTCCAGCAAATAAAAACATTGTTCATACGTCAAATTAAAGTATCAAATGTGTCTACTCGTCCTCCTCATTGTCATCCTTAAAATAGTTGATGTCATTTTCGTTATCATCTCCGACATTCATGGGATTCGTATTTGGTTGCGGTGCGAACATGTGTTGAGCGGGAAATCCTTGATCGAGATCATGACATGTGTCGTGGGATGTATTGCCCGTGGGACGACGCCGACGAGATGACTGGGGAGTTGCTCCAGAGGCGGACGGGCGATTGCTCACAAGTCCAGTGTATAGTTGTTGCATCATTGACATTATTGTGTTATTTTGAGACTTTAATTCGGTGATCTCTTCTTTTTGAGTTGAGATATAAGTCTGAATTTGATTTCTGAGATCCGTCAACTGCGCCTGTACATCTGCTCCGGAATTAGAAGGATCAGCATGCGATGAGGAACTTCCCAATGAGTGTTGCCCCCTCTTTTCCCGAGGAACGTAGTTCAGCCCAATTTGGCGACCCTTTCTGTTCGGAGGTCCGACCGCCCGCATAAACAACTCGTGTTGAGACTGTTGTGTAGCTTCATCGCTCAACCCTGCTGCTATTGATTGTTCCTGGGCTTGCAACAATTGTTGGTAGTTCTCCTACACGAAATTAAATAAATTAGATTAAACAATTGAAATTTAAGTCATGCAAGTATGTATAATTAGTTAATTAAATATGCAAATTAATATATTGTATACGTCCGTGGACTTGTTTGGCATTTTGATTTAGCCAAACCACATTATTGGTCGTGCTCCCTTCATCCTCGTCACCCTGGGTCATCTCGCCGGGTCTAAGTGATCTCGTATAACACTTTTGAACAACCTCATGATAGCCGACCTTACGTTCACACTCGGCCTCTTAGATAATTGACAAATAAAATTTTTAATAACAATAATAGTTATAATAAAATTGATAATAAATAACATACCATCTCAAGTTTTTTCGTCGCAAGTGACTTCGGCCCGCCACCATAACATGCTCCACCACCCGCTTCTCTATTTTTTTTATTCTGTTCGCTTTGTTTTTTGAATGTCTTTGAAGCCCAATAGGCGGTCAATTGGTCCCATATTTGGGGCACTATCCACGCCGATCGCGTCCCAACTTCCCTGACATGCTCATATAGCTGCGACAGTTTTCTCGAACCACGGCTTCGAAAAGCCTTTTTCATATGATACTCATGTGCAGGATCCCACTCAACATATTTCTGTATATGTTATATTTTAAAAGATTACAATATGCATAAAAATTTATGTGTTACGTGTTACGTGTTACATATAATCAATATACAAAAGAAAATACGAACCTTCCACTCCTCAAACCACGTATCAAAAAGCTCTGTG